>UZAN01051464.1:8590-18915 GCA_900618425.1 Echinostoma caproni | reverse complement strand
CGAAAAATGTGTTAGGGCCTCCCTTTAAAATAGATATGTCCAAGCGCCCGACGTGAAACAGTATTTGGGACGGGGACAAAACCCAGAGTAAAAGGGAAGAATGTAAGCGTGGGTAAACAGTTGACGAATGATGGTGATCCGCATTGACAACAAGCATGTCGGAAGCGGATCATCGATATGTCAAACAGCCTTATATGGGACTCGACGAAGAAGATATTCAGGAGCATTAAACGACAACTGAACCCGTATTTCACAGAAGTATTTAGGAGGCGAATCCAGCTGAGATTTCAAAGTTATGGTGCATTCAGTAGGAGTGATAGAAATTCCGATAGGGAACAATAACCTAATCTGTCGCACAGCGAGAAAAACAAGTAAATGCCAGCGTGGTATCTAAGAAAACAAAACAGAGATGGAGAACGATTGAGTTAAAATTTTATTTGCTGTCTACACAACAAAATTCATCATACAACGGAATCAAATTATGTAACAAACCGTCAGGTTTGGAATATTTCCAGCCGAGTCATAACCCTAGAGGCTGTTGCAGAGATGAGCGAGGCGCGGTGCCCAAAAGCACGCAAAGATGAGTTCTGCTCTGTCATGTGAATGGCAAATCAAAAACAGTCGGATCGGCTNCTGGTGTGTAGCAAGCTTACGTTCTGCCGATGAGGCCCCGGGTTCAATCCCCAATTAGGTCGATGAATTCGCACAGCTTATGGGACCCAACCACAAAGACAGCTGTACAGTAGTGATTCCCAACTTTTAGGTTTATTCTCTGCACGACGAAATTCACCATATGATAGAAAACCAAGATTTAAAAGAAGGATTTGTGGTTAAGGAAAATGGGTATAACACTGGGGTTAGTTAGAGAACGTGAATTGGACTGCCGCAAGTAAAAATAAGACCAGTATGAGAATGAGTAGAAACATTGCAAGATGAGTGGATGTTCTTTATGCTGGTGTTAGCACAACGAGATGAGAAGGGGAACTAAGTAGAGGTTAGACTGACATCATCGGCAAAGACTTGTGAACTGAAACATTCGAATTTGCAAGCCATGATAATCAGAAAATGGTGCAGAGGTAAATTACAGAAGAGACGTAACTCGATGTGAGACACACCACCCGTATCCAAGCTGTGACCAGAACCGAGAACATCCCGGTTGCAATCTGAGCGGAATGACACAAAGATCCTTATTCGGTAAGTATAGAACCCTACCGGGGCACCAGTCTTCATGGCGCAATCCCATCAATTTGGAGGTTTAATTTTAACCCATTTTAGGGCAGTCAAGTAAGGTAGATAGAGGAAGTTATGGTTTTTCGTATAGTTCATAGCTTATTATCTCCTTCGTTCAATTCGTGTATCCCTAGCTGACTCAGACATGCATAGAAACCTGTTTTTTCTTCACTGTGATCCTGATTCTCAAAACCAACACAGCTTGGATCCGTTGATTTGGAGAATAAAACCAGTGCTCTTAAAATTGAACCGCACCTTGTTATACTTTCAAATGGGCTTGTGATATATACATGTTTCAACGCGGGGCGGCAAACATGATACATAAAATTAATTGAGCCGTTCGCACAAGGTGACGACTGTCGACTGTGTAGCTCAGAGGTAGCGGTATGAAGTCCCAACCCGAATGTTCGCTGTTCAAGTCCTTCATGGGGACTCTAACTGTACGCACCGCTGAATAGTCCCAAACTGGATGAACCAGCTGTTCGATGCTCTTTGTCAGTCATCAAAATTATTTCCATGGCGTTCAAATGCATTCAACTAATGGAGAATTATGGAAATCCGAAGGAGTGAGACCGAAACTAAAAATCGTCAAGATTGCCTGGTGTTTCCGAACAACCGAATGGACTTATTGAAACATTGTACTCCAAATATCTACATCTTCTCTCTAGGGCTTACTCGAGAAGTGCAATCACTTCCTTCATATGAACACAAATTCCCAGTCCAGACTGATTTAATTGCTCCAGCCGGCAATGAATAAATCATTCAACTGAGTAGAACCATCAGATTTTTAACCCACACGCTGACAGAATACGATGCTTGGCACGGTGCTAACTATAGCTGGTGGATTCTCGTTACAACTGATTTTAAATCTAACAGTTGGTTAGGTATGCGTGAAGTTGAAGACCATTTGGTTGTTTTATGTGAGATAGCTGTCACCCATTTGACGGGCAGTAGTTAATAGGCAGCAATTCCGTGTGTTGTTGCATGCGTTATTTCACACGCTCATCTGTTTGTGACAATCACTGACACCTACAGTGGTAGTTATTCTATAAATACTTTCATAGTTCAATCTCAGTTAGCAGGATAACCAGGTGTACTGAAACACAATTAATGAACACGCACACAACAGCATTTAGATTCCCGAATGATCAGACGTAAAATGTGTTGAATTAGGCATACAATAAGTAGTTAGGTTGTGAACTTTTCCAACCGAGTCATAACCCCGGAAGCCGGCTCGTGCTGAGTCAAGCGAAGCCCGTGGCCCTCAACGAGCTCGCAAATATGGGTTGTGCGATATCGTGTAAACAGAAAATGAGAAACGGTCTGATCAGGTGCCCTTTGGTGAAGTGGTTGGCAGCTTGCGTTCTGGATTTAATCCCCAGTTGGGTTAATGGATTCGCACTGCTGACAAGACCCAACCAGGTTGAAGCCAGTGCGCAGTGATTCCTGGTTTTCCAGTTTCCTCTTCACTTGCCCTGTACACGACGAATTCCCTCTATGAAAGTGAGGTCAATTGTTTTGAGCTATGACGATGAAACGAATTTGCTATACACCAGAGACAACAATGAGGGTAGCATTTTACAATCAATTCCCTAGAAACCAGAGTGGGCACTTCTGCGTTTTTTATCAAACCTGATAAATATCAGTAATGAAGTAATTTTTACTTAAAACAATGAATGACGAACATTAACTCTTCTGTCTTGGATAAACGATTATCACCGAACGCTATCAATGGCTTGGAATATTTCACATAATCAAGAGAGATTTTACCGGCTACGTAAACTCTGTTCATAGTGAACGCGGACGCTTCAAATTCCAAGGTCTCACGAGCGGTTATTAGTTCAAAACCATGGTTTTCGTTTGTGGAATTCATCCCCTACGCAACACCAGCACCACGAGTGACTGGGACATTCGTACGCAGTTGTGATCCAAGAGCAAAACAGACACAGAAGTTTCATTACAGTAAGTCACAGATGAGTACCAACCTTGGATGCATAAAGTTAGAAAACTAAGGTGGTGATCCTGCAAACGGATGTTAATGGGTTCCACTATTTGCCCGTCCTAGATTTCAAAACGGAGTGCACAGTAGCACTGCGGTCGATTGCGCAAATACAAGCTAAAAATTGGTGCGGAATGTGTGATGAATTTTGACGTAACGAGGTCATCTTTGGCTATCACATCAAACCAAAATCAAATTTTCATTGGGGGAAATATTTACAAATGGTTGTGTTTCTTGTCCTATAGGGTTTAGCACAAATGGATCAATTTACCGATCGCAGAGAGATGAGGAATGTCCCAAATTATCTCCAGAGAATGTCGAAGTTTGAAACTTGGCAATGTTTTATCCAGTTTGTGCTTGAAGGAATATCATGTGAGCGCAGAAACAGCGTGTTCTAGTGGAGAATTCCAAAAAAATGCACACTCTAAGGGTAAATAAATGACGCCGGCATTCTGGTTGACCTTTTTGGAGCACTATTTTGAATGGGCGCCCCCTCAAGAGAGTGTTGGACGACAAGGCGAACATTGAACGACTTGGGTAATCAGGGTTCTGCATCAATGATACATCAAACTCAAGTCCTGTCCAATTCGGCGATAGTGTGTGTACTGCAACTCCAATAGTTCCAGTCTTTCCGCACAAGTATTGGAATGCACTACCTTAACCGTGAACATATACTGTGCTCTATCAATCAGACGTCAGCAAGTCCTCAAGCCTCATTTTTGTTCTAATAATTTCTCGATTTAATTGAAGCTGAAAGTAGGTTGCTATCCGCATCAATAATTGTCCAGTGAGAGTGCAAGTTGATGCAGCCACCGTAGTTTCCGAAACCAATTGGAATGCGCTAGACAGATCAGTCCTTCAGAAAACCGTCCATATTGTGCAGGCGGCATCTGGAGCACAAATTTCGTTTGTTGGTGAGTTGCTCGTTCGGTACTTGCAGCACATCCCAACTTGATTATTTGAGCCGAATTGACGTCGATTGAACTGATAAACTGAATTTGCGGGTCATTCGACTTCAATGAAATTTGTACTTGTTCTTCTGGCAATTTCTGGCTATCTCACAATTAAACAATTTCATCAATGGGGTGTCAATAAACTGTACGAACGTGAGTGCCTTCCTTTCACTTTTGGAAAAAAACAACCAATCAGTGCTTTATCTACTGGCCAATTACGGCACATTATATATAACTCAGGGAAACAATACTGGGAAATGGTCAAATCAGGGTTTTAGTATGTGTAAAATGGGAGTCCAGGGGTTGGGAGGGAGGGAGATGTTTCAGCACTGGTGATAATTCCTTGCGGAATGCTTGAATATTCTCCTAAAGCGCTAGTTGAGGGCACTTCGGACAGATGACCATGAGAGGGAAAGGGATTTAACGAACTGTTTGTGTGCCCCATCTAGTCTGAGTCAATGCGAACGAAACAATGTATTGAAAGATCCTAATTCCCCGTTTACCACAATTAAATACATTTTTATTGTGCTCTAGGTAAAGCCGTTCCTCTCTGGCGAAGACGATGGACCCTCTCACTATAGACGGTCGGCGAGATCTAATCGGAGCATAATAGCTCCCATAGCATTAGTACCCGTCGCAAACAAGTTGCACTAAAGCGTGGAAGCGTTCACTCTCTCGCCGACTCCGCAATCGATGTACTCCCAGGAGCCACGAGGTTTGAAAATTCCAACAGAGGATGTTTAAGTTAAATGTATGTCTGCTCCCTTCACTCCGTCCCACTGCATTCATCTTTAGGCGCATACATCAACAGCGTCTCAATCATCCTGAAAACCACTGCTTTAAAAACTTCTAACCAGTTTTGACCACTTTGACTGGGACAATACCACTGTTGTGCGACTCAGACTGGTCTTCCTAGTTTGTAACACGTATTCCTTTTCCGTGCGGTTGTTGTCATCACGTGATGGTGGTTACGTGTTATCAGATTGTGAACATTTATGAGGTGTAAATCACAACTTTGACTTGGTACGAATCAATTTCTCTACGTTATGCAGGAGACAGTACATTGACAGGCCAAATATGCTTTCAAGTTGAAGCTCAGTGGTTCTCAAATGTCAACCAGGAAGACAGATATGCAATCCGAACCAGGCGACTCATCGCGTCCTACCATGAAGAGCCCTGAACGTCTACAAGTCACCGTTTCTCTATGTCGGGAAACTTCAATAAATAATCAGGAGACTCAATTATACACAAAATAAAACAATTACTAGTTGCATTAAATCCATTGCGTAAATTGATAAGTGTCACTGTTTGACATGTTCTGGTCTGCTGAGACGTCATACTCTGACGTGCTTTCTAAGCGACTGTAGCTGTTGTTCACTCCAAAGCGCATAACAACTACACATTGTGCCAGACATTCCTTCTCCTGGTGCACAGTTCACTCATGTTACAGTGCTGTCGTGTTCACCATGTACGCAATCGCCCATTACTCCATGCAACGTGAGAGTCAGTTTATTGATTACCTGTTCCCCGTGCTAGTTATCATCCGGGTGTTGACAATCGGTAGATGAGAAGAACAATCTGTACCAAAATGAGCATACCAAGGCATTACAGACAGACACATCGTTGAGCAAAAGGGAGAATAGAAATAAACAAGCAAAACCGTTGGTTACTCAGGTCACGCACGCACGCACGCACGCACGAAAAAGCTGCTTCTATTTGCAGTTTGTGAATGTTGTTTTGTTTGTGTATTTGTACATGTTTCTAAGTGTGTATATGCGTGCATGTATGTACGAACGTATCTATATGTATGTTTAACTACCTGAGCAGGCATGCGCACAATTCCACGAGTGAGGAAAGGGTGGGAGGGAGCGGAGATAGGGTAACCAACACACCGTTCGTTGGTGGACAGTTCACGTGGACCATTTGCCAACTCATCGTGTACAATAGATGTTTGGATGCAAGAGTATGTATGCATGGTATTGTGAAACACAAAACAATTGAGATGATTCAACAGTTTACGATAAATGTCATGGTAACGGATAGCGTTTTTACCGCTGACGTGAGTGAGAGCGAAACAGCTAGCTTCCCCTCCAGACCTGGAATGGGAGAGCGAGATAGAGACAGATGTCTTAGGAACTGGAGCAATGGTAATAGTGGACTGTGAAAACCGTCCAGATGTGCACACACTCGTTCGTATAGGGAATGGCGGGGTGGGGTGTGTGGAGGGGTGGAGGANAAGGACTCCCCAATTTTGGGGATGATGTAAAAACTGTGTCCAATAATTCACCAATAACGCTCAAATGATTATGCCGGGAACCGCTTGGGATAAATTTTACGCTTCTGTGGATAATGGATTCCGTGGCGTGCTGTCAATCGTCCGTCATTCACTATGCCATAAATATGTGTGTGTGCATATTTAAATTTTGTTATAAAAATGATAGAAAGAATTTTACGACAGAAGATAACGAGTCCTCATCGAAACGATGTCATCCCAGTTTCGGTAATCTATCGCTTACGACCTGCAACAAAGTCTATTTCGGCTTATTCGGGTTGGCAAAGCTGGTAGACATGCTTGCAGTCGACGGATTCTGGTCAATGGATCACTATTTTTTTTGGCTTTCATATAGAACTAATTACGGTTGAAATCACAAACACTAAACTGTATAGTTTCATCAAGTTAGTGAGCATGACAAAAAGTATGATGAGATTTGTAGCAAAATTATGGCGGGTAGTTCTGATATTCATTAACAGTTATACTTAAAATGAAGAGTGACTAGGTGGCCGTTTGCGACAGAAATCATGCGAATGATACCAAACAGAATAAATCGGGAGCATTAGGAAAACACAATAGCTTATTTGGGCTCTGGATCCTGTTCTTAAAAGATCAGAACAAAAGTGAATGCCCTCTGGTCAGCCTAACTGGTTTGAATGATTCTGTCGAACTATCATGTACTGAGAAACTATGTTCAGATTAAACGTTACCAACTCAGTTGTTCGGCTGCTCTAAATGTGTGCATGTTGTTCACCAGGTAATCAACGTTCGTGTCCGACAATTTCGAGAACCATTATAAAATGGCTAGACATTGTCTTGTTGTGTCCGTCCATGCCGATTCATCCACATTAGTTTGAGCGTTACGTGGTTTTGGGTTGACCACATCCTCTAGGGGTATGTTTCTTTAACCTGAATGAAAGCATTCTCTAATGTGACACGCGGTTTATTCAGCGCAATTACGATCGACCAAGTGCAACACGAAACTGTGCAGACCCGAACCGTTCACATTCCGGTTGGGAATCGAAAACTCTATTCCCGGTGGAAAGGAAGCGCAGTGAATATATGGCTTCAATAGAGAGACTTATATATATATATACAAATGAGCATGGATGACACAATAAGATCTTGAATTATGTACCTATGCATCATATGCATCATTGGGACGGTGGTGATCAATGGGTTAGGTCACCAACTTGTGATCTATGAGTCTCAGGTTCAAACTGCTCCATCGCCACCCGTCTTTCCAGGCAACCTTTCTATTGTGGCGCTCCCCCCTCCCCTATTCACGAATCAGTAAATAAAAAAGGAAGTTAAAAAAAACATTTTTGTATAGATGTGTTGGACATCGATATAACAACTCAGATATCCGCTTTTTAAATAACGAAATTGCGGTTTCATCTATAAGCCACTAAGACATAATGAAATATGAGACTTTCTAACAAATGGAGCAATTATAGACTATTTTTAAGTGTGCGAATTGGGCTAAGTGACTAAATTCGAACTTGCCATAAAGAAGTTCTATTCTGACACTATAGATCGATTTCTTTCCGATTATTTATCCGGTCTGGTTAGTTTGTTCAAGCACACCACATTCCATCGTGAGTTCTACTTGACAGCAGTTGAATTGCTCTACCAAATTCGAAATTTGTATGGTCAGTGGTCCGAAAGAAGAATTAATTAATGCCAGGCACAGAATCAGTAATTTACTGCACTGCTCTCCAATAATCCATTTAAATTGTTGCAACCGTGAAATGAATCGGTCGGAATTCTATATAACATATATATCTATCTATTATAAATAGAAAATAAGTGTTTTACTTCTCATTCTGTTTATTGGTTATCGAAATGCACAATAAATATCCAGAAAGGGGCCGCGGCATTAGAAAGACTGGCTGGGGAAATACACAACTTGAATCTGGGTAGCATCCGGACAGTTATTTCGACGAACTTATGACCAGACCACCACCATTGCCTAGATATCAAACTTTGACAAACATCTCTGGGAAAATATGATGCCCCAATCATCGCTAAAATGTTTAGCCTGGAACTTCTCGTTCAACATGTTCGAAGGGCAAACGATTTGGTTTTTAAAGCTATGTGATCAGCAATCTTGTTCGTCATGCTTGATTGGTTAGCCAACTCAGAACAGTTTTCTATGGATGAAAACAAAAATGGATGAAGTAACAAGGAATGATGAGTTGGACGGGGAGGGTTGAAACAAAACTTCGTACTGGTGAATTCTAACCGTTTGATCACTGATCTCATCTTTGTCGCTGATGATGTTCAATATTCTCCATGTACAATCGAGTTAGTGACTGCTGGTCACGGCACTTGGAGAACTCTAAGAAGTTATCTCTGAACACTCAGAGGACGTTTTATGAACTGTGAACTCTTTTCGATAAAGTAGATAAGCCGCATTCCAAAGTGTCGACTGGGACGCCAGCGCCAGTCTTTTGCCTTCAGAGTATGCAGCACTTGGAATGCCCTTTCATCTCGCGTCGCCTGTGCACCTACTATTGAATCTTTCAAGCAGAGACTCGATGAAACCTTGGTACACCTCACATTCCCGCGCCACTAAAAGCAAACACAAATTCACTGAAGCCTACATTCTTCATTATCTCTTAACTGGAAGTCTATGTGACTTCTTTTTCGGTGTGAAACAATACAACTGTGTAAATATCCTATGAGGACAAGAGAAGCAATAGCCTATAGGTTATCCCCATTATAAAAGGTTGACTTTGACTTTGCATTGATGCTTACATTAAATATAGTGTTCCTTTCGTGTAACCATGCTCTCAAGATGATGGTTATTGACCGTTTCCTTGAGGATAAGACTTCTCACTCCCAACTCGACGTTCTGCTTTCGGGGATAATACATGGCAGGGTTCGATTGATCGTACAACAACTCAGTATAATGCTGTTCGCTTTGACAGACGAATCCGGTAAAATCTGAAAACTTGTCAGGGCACACTTTCGAATTGTACCCTGTTTTTCTGAGTAATGCCTGCATTCTTCGTCCGTTCGTTTCACAGGATTCGGGTTTTCTTCGAATGCTGGTATACATGAAGATATTTGAAGGGACAATTCCGCTTGTAAGCTTCCTTAGACAATTACGAGCCACCATTTTTCGCGATGATTGGTAATCGTGTGTTGTGCGTGTGAATTCTACAAAGCATTCATTGAGATGCCCACATTTTACGTTTCCCAATTAGCCTAAGTTAAAATTTTCTTTTTTGGCCCAAAATCTGGTTGTAAAACTATTCATTCAACGGTGCTAAATTCTAGGAATATTTATAAAACATTGCTAATTAGCTGGAAACGATTGATATTGCATAGTGAGTAAACAAAATACAGTGTGTGTTTACTATGGGATTCGAATAACTCACGTGCAAACCTTTCACTTGGAAAAAAAGTTATTTGTGTACAGTAAGTTACAATGGATTTAAGATTTGGATGTTGAACACCTAAATATGATTGCACAACTTGAAATTGGTTGCTATGACTAATCAATCATCCTTACGATTCAGACCAACGGATTAATCTGATTTGGCCGCAGACTACAGACTGCATCCCACAGTTTGTTCAATTTTGCTACGCCTCAATTTTCTCATAAGGGTGTTTTTATATTAATCGTTTGGTTGAAGAGAAATCGCGTGTTGTGAGAAAAGAGTGGGACAGAATTCAAAAGCTGGCGTGGATGTTGAAAAGTATCAAGGTCATTGAAAAACCCTCCTCGGAAGACGGCAATAAATTAGTATATTGACGATGGGAATGCATTACTCGTACATTAGCGGATTACTTTTTCATTAGCACTATTTAACCAAGAATCGCAGATACTCTACTACTCGATCATTTAAGTTCACCGGGTTTG
>UZAN01051462.1:1270-11797 GCA_900618425.1 Echinostoma caproni | reverse complement strand
ACACAATGAACTGTTTTACTGTGGGGAATGCTTTTTCTACAAATTTTCTGGGTTTACGTTTTACCATCTCGACAGTTGTGTCGCCCTTGAGCGGTAGTGCTATACAGGAGGGATTTTATGTGACAACCGATGACATCACAAAAAAAGGTTGATCACCTGTACACACATTCTCTCCATGAGGCACTGAATCAGTTTTTTTTTGTTTTCGTTCAAACGGCACATAGCTTTTGAAATGGATATACCGATTATCCCACGATGACTTCCTATGGATGGCGCGNTACCTAGCCTCACCCTCACCCCTACAATTGAGGTGAAGTACGTGCTGCCTAAAAACAACAAGATACATGGTGTGTTAACTACCATCGTGCTGATCAAACGAAACCCTCACACCAACGAAACTATGCTACTGAGGATCTATTTCGTTAGCACGAAATATCAATTTAGCCTTATAGGACAAGGGTCTCTCGCTGCACGGACACGCTATCCCAGTGAAGAGGAATATCATACTGCAGGTGGTGCTAGGGTTTCTGACCCGGTTGTTCACAGTTTTCAAGACTACTCGATCAGATTCAGTAGGTTTGATCAGCAAATTATCAACCGCGATAAGGACGATTCGTCGTCAATGCAAAAAAAGACATTTCGATCAATGGGTTCCAGTATGTCCATATGGTATCATCAATGATTCACGCATTTTCCCCCAATGCTGAATGTCACCAACTGAATGATTTTTCAGGATGGGTGCTCTTGTTTCATGTGTGTCCGGATGCAAAAACAACCATTTGCTGACCACCTATGCTAGCCGATCTCAAACCAGTCGAATATGCATGTGTTTCGCTCAGAGGAAAATCGAATCAGAAGAGGTAAACCAAATCTCTAGGAGATTGTAAATGTAGGTACCACATATGAATGTGATTGGACGGAGTAAGATTTTATGCAACTGGCGGGAGGGGAACTAACATTGAATCAATAAATTTGGAGACAGGGTAGCTCATAGTGCAGTTTGAAAAAAAAAACAATATAATAAACAAAATCTCGGATAAATTGTTTTGTGCGTCCGAAGTAAGACATCAAGCGTCCACACACGTAGCATTTATAATTTATGGTTTGATGTGTCAGTTTGGAGTTTCGGTGTGTTTGTGTGTGTGTGACTTCGATTGAGTGAATCGAATAAATTGTCACCTGTTATGAGTCGGGTTGAGACTAGTATATTCATTAGATCTCCTAGGGGAATTCATCGTGTATTGAGCAAATGAAGCGTGAATTGAAAAGCTAGGAAGCAATGGACAACTGTTTCAACCTGGTTGGGTCTCACCAGCACAGTGCGCGAATCCATCGACCCAACTGGGGATCGAACCCGGGATCTCTACCCAATCGACCAACGGGAAGCTGATCAAAGCGTTTTTCATGTTCGATGTACACGATAAAGCAGAACTCATCTTTACGAGCTTGCTGCAGGCCTCGTGACTCGCTCATCTCATTAGAATTGTCATTCACTGTAAACATTCAAGGGTTACGTGACAGACAGGTGGCGTGATCATGCTTTGCTCTGAAAATCAGATAGTTTGAAATATCCATTAAGTTCTTCCGAATATGTATCTGATGGCCCAGTATTCAAGAATAAACCTGTGACACGTTTACCTATCTTCCAAATCGTCTAACTTGCCCTAAAGGCGAGCAGACCTTTGGTGTGTGTGTGTGTGTGTGTGTGTGTGAAAAAATCTGACCTGATCGATAGCAAGATAATCCGCGTAATACTAAGCACGTTCTTTTTCCACACCCTGTTCGTTTGATTTGAATAGAAGAAAGTGGATCGCTGCGCCCACGTAGGATTTTCCGTGAGCAAAAAACAGTGAAACAAAAATTTCGTAAAATATTCTAAAGAGGTGGATAAATCAAATTGTGAAAAGCAAACCAAATACGATCTCGGATATCATGGCCTTAAACGATTCCATGTTGTCGTGATTAAACAATCCTCTACGGTTTCTTTAATGGTGTCAAGTCCATGTTATGAATGACAGGCATGAAACACTGGTTGCGATAGAATCCGGATTATCAGAATGTGCTTGATTTACAAGGCGTGAAGAGATGCATTGATCGAAACGAGGGAGTGTGCCACCGATTTGTTGCACTGCTGTTCATTGATCTATGATTTCATCTCTATCACGCATCCGATTGAAGATGGAGTGATATCTTCTTCTGGACTTCGGTGCAAGTCTTGGAATCGAACACATATTTTACCCCCAGGGAAGTAAAGCATCGAATAGAATCTGTATGTTCCTTTGCTTATGTTATCAAAGCTGAAGACATTTTATTCGCAGACAAAGATATTACGCTGGAGACCGGGAAGATCGATACGATGCAGTCAGTTCAATCCGCTGCACCATGAAATAAATAACTAAATCATATACACACATAGATCATTCTACTATCAGTCCAGATTGTTTATCGCTTTGTTTAAAGTTAGGTAAAGTTGTGTATTGTGGATGATTTACATCGGGTTGAATCGGATTCATATTAGATCTGTTGTCTTTGTTTTTTCAAACGACCTAGCTTTTTTGCCTATTCAGTGGATCTCGTCAGTACACGGGACTGGTTACACGATTCAGTGAGACTGAGCGTTTTAACTCGTCCCTACCAGATGGAGCTCAAGCACAATCTGCAAGGATCGGGTGTATCTTGGATGCCATCAACCATCAAGTATGTAAAGTATGGAGGGGGGGGGGGGTTCCGTCAATCTATTCACTCTGGAATCGATTGGCTCCTTAACCAGTATCACGGGTAAAGTGAATTAAATACCTGCGATTTTTACCGATGCTAATATTCATTGGACCTCGCACATTCAACACATCGTCACATCAGAGATAACTTGCTTTTCATATCCGTAAATTTCGTGTGTTTCGAATTCAACAATTGATTATTTCCGAATTTTCGTGTATCAGTGTGTTTTCCCCGTTATTTATTATAATCTCATGAAGAAAGGGTTCAAATTGCTTTCACCTGAACTGAACATTCTTAGCCGCGTCTCTTCAACCCCCCTCCAGGAGTTGGTAACAAAACCTGTGCGAACGTGATTTGAACGCATATGAAATGTTTGCACATCAGATGCTTATCGACTCGACACATCCGATACACACAAATCTAACTTCTTGTTGTTCCCATCCTTCAATTACTATTATTATTATTATTATTATTATTATTATTTATATTAGTAGTAGTAGTAGTAGTAGTAGTATCAGTATTATTATTATTATCATCATCATTTTCCCCCTCTCATCAACTTTTATATTTTTAACTGAGATCTAGGCTTTAGGCCCACAGCAATTATTGTCATAACAATAGAACTAACAAAAACAAGCTAATAACATCAAAGTCTTCTGCGACAACGCATACTATCACGAATTTGCGTTGGAAATCTGTTGCCGTCCCTTCGGTGTGGTTTTTATTTTTGCGTTCCTCGATCGAATAATGAATAAATAACTCCCATCGTAGCTTGAATTTGTTTCAGACAGACAAACTAACAAACAGTTCACCGTACACTGGCAGTATTCGGTCTGTTGGCTGGAAGCAACCACACGTCATTGAGACAGCAGTCCGTTCACACGAAACAACAAATTGTGTTATCTTTACCTTATTTTACTGTGGTTACCTTCTTGGAAAGGATAAGCCGGCTCCAGACATGATCGATCATGAAGTTCCTTGAGATTTTGGTACGATAGGCGTCCCCAGTGTCACTTGAGTGGTCGAAAAGCCTTAACTCAAATGATCACAACTGGTCATCCTTCATCCCGATATCCACGATGCAACCGAACACGAGGTAAAACTGTTTGTTATTACTAGGGGTCGGATCAAATTTTGTGCGTGGTGGTAAAACAAATGTGATAAGATCCACACGAAATTAGGATAACAATCAAGGTCTGTAGTTTATAGCGGAAAGAAACCTCGCTATCGAACCGATTGACAGGAAACTCAGATTGTGGGGGACACAACCACCATCAGGCTACGGATTACGCAATTTGCAGGAACCCCGAGTACCCGTTCGACGAATCACATCTATGCAAAATTCTCCGCAACACCATATTATAATGAGAATGGTTAAAACAAGGGAACTAGCGTGAAATTCCCTCGTGGAGTAATTACCGATGCAACGCATTTCGAAGAATAAAATATGGATAGATTGACATATATGAGATCTTTTAATAGCGTGTTTCTTTTTTCTATTTACGAATTGGCCTGTTGTTATTGGTTTACTAACGAGAGAGAGAGAAAACAAATCGATTGGGGGTAGTCCGCTTTCAGTCTTAGCATGCCTACAACGAATGTGTGTTTCTATAGAACGGAGACACAGATCAGTGGTTATGGGCAATCCATTAGGTTCTGTTCTAGCTAACCCAACCATATCTTCTCTGGAGAACACAGTCGACAAAACATTAGTTGATACCTTGCTAGACGGAAAAAGTGTGAAATATGCGTTAGAATATCACGGAAAATGCCCCGGCAGACCGAGATATGGTTAGGTTAATTGAATTTGCTTCAAAGGAATTGAAAAAAAAAACACAGCCACATTTCTCGAGAATCCTTATTGGTGAAAGACCGTTGGGAGAGACTAGTTCAAATATCCTCGCACAGTGAGTACCGCGCAAATATGATTCCAAACAGTTGGAGATAGAAGTGCCAAGACGCTTAGTGCTGACCTATTCAAGTTTCGTCCAAAAAAGGTTTCCATAGGTGACATTTTCCAAAAATAGCTTTCGACAACAGCCGGTCACACATCCCACTGCGAGTTCAGTTGTTTTCAGCATATCATATCCGGGTCTTGTTCAGAGAATTCGACCTCTGTGCGCCAAATCACGTGTTATATCTACAAATTTCCCTTTTGATCCGGAACAACTCTTGTGGACAGGACAGAGAGAGAGAGGCAGCTATGTGTGGTAGTGAAAAAAATAATAATATTTGTATTTGCATAGTATTTATTCCACGTGGACAGATGTCCGTATTTCAGTCAAAAATTACACATTCGGTCATCAAAAGAAGGAAATGATACGAGTAAAATATTTCAATTCCAAGCTTACTGAGAAATTCAGAAGAAACAGGCTATCCGTTTACAAGGATCCGAGCGAGATAGGGAACTGGAGAGAATGTCTGTAGAGGTTAAAGTGAGAGGGTAATAAACGATATGCAGAACGCGTAAAAGAATGAGAGCGACATTTGGATAGATCACCATGTAAAGGATGAGTGCGGGGTCAGAGAGGATTTGCGGTGCAAACGTTTTGCGTGCGGACAAGTATAGCTCATACAGTTTTGTCGACAGATAATCAACGGGGATAGAAGACACATAGCTGATAATCGACAAATATGGACAAAGAATTTTCAAGTCTTTCCCTAGTAGACCAGCTAAGCCATTGGGGAACAATAAAGAGGAATAGGGAAAACGCATTGATAAAAAATAGACGAAATGATTTTTTGTTTGGCGTTGAACTACTACCTAAGTCTTCGAAGTTGAAAGCCTAACCCACGAATTTTATTCGCTCGCACAGCGGTAAATNATGCGATGGTCCCTTTAAATTTGCGTCAATGTTAACTCCGTAATACTTCACGGAATCAACCCTAGTTAGGAGATCTGTGTTTATGGCTGAAAGCTCGCAGAGATAATCAGATCGAGAGAGGATAAAATTGCACTCGAAAAATTTGGATAAATTAAGGGACAGTGCAAATCGAACGAAAAATTCGTGGACAATCACGAATGAGTGCAAGTCGGACGCTAAATGGTGAGATTTAACGCTACACAAACAACCAATCCGTCAGACCAGGTATACCGGACAGATGCATCATCAAACTTCTCATCATATGCTGCAGTCTGGTGACCAAGCCGATCTAGAAGCATCGTTCGGATTGAACTACACACGTCCGAATGGAAAACTGTACAGACGATCAATTTTTTATGGGTCTATCGATGATATTAGAAGGAGATTGATATCAGTCCCGTTCTGCCGTAGTTACACTCAAATGGAAGAATGAACTGATAATGTATTAGATTGTCATCTATTATAAGATTCAAGCCGTGTTTTGCGACTTCGAAATCAACCCACGGATTCGTCTCCTTAATTCAAGCACTTTTACAGGCCAATACGGTTCACCGCGTGCACCTGGCGAAGCACAACTCAAAAAGGATCTGTTTGTAAAATCATTAAACGTTCACTTATACGCATCAATTTTGGATACCGTCTTTCTTTTGCCCATTTTTTGTCGATCGAAGAGGAACAGTGCACATAGGAACAAAATGAAGACAGTCCTGTCGAAAGAGAATAAATTAGATGTACACAGAAATGGGTAATGAAAATAAAGAAATTGAGTCGATTCCTGTGATGAGATCTCAAATCCTGCCGCACATCACTGGTATCAGATGTCACGTGACTAGTTGGCCTCGCAATCGACCTTACCCCAGTATTGACACGTTTGATGATTATTGATCTGTATTTTATCCAATGACTGTGTGAATTGTGTGGACGTAATTACAATCAGCCCGCTCTCTAGTTCAGTGACTTGTGTTCTTCAGATGCCAGGGCTGTACGATTACAGTGTTTAGCTAGGGAATCTGACTGACAATGAATGTGTTCAACGTTTGAACCGGTACCATTACCACCCACTCCGCCATGTGACCCCAGTCGGATTCCCAATGCTGTTGTTCGGTTGCATGTGGGATTGTTTGGTTTTGCCTTTCTAATCCCGTTTGGATGAGTACGCGCATACTCAACAACGATTCATTGTCCATCAGTTCATTCTTCCTTCTACAGCACAAAGGAAAAATTGTATACTTCGATAATCCAAACAAATATTTTAAAATGCCGTTCTCGTGTGTACTAGACCGTGACAGAATGAGTTCATTACCCTTAATGAGTATGTTATATTGATGTGACCGTATACATTAGTTTTAAATATTCCAAACCCATTTGCCTTGATATATGGAATTGTGGCCTCCAGCGAAGATCAAACGGTGAATTTTCGCGTATATTTAACCCATGAGGTACACTATCCGCGACCAGTTCCGTAATCACATGGGTACAGGGGCTGAATTGGAACGGATAAAAGCAGGACTCACGGTCACCGAGTCCTAACCAGGTGGGAAGAACTTTGCAGTGGTGACTATGGGGTAGAGAATGGTTTTTCCGTCTACGTAGCTTTGGATGATTTAAATCGCGTTTTGTTCACCCGCAACAACAACAACAACAACAGGCAACGCGTCCAGTGTAAATTCATTCACGAACCATCTGGTACAAAATCTAAGTGAATTTCGCTTCAATAAGTGATCCGAAATGCATTATTACAAGCGGTCGTTCAACAATGCCAATTGTTCACCATAAAAACCTTTACTGAGGTGAATGGAAAAGTGTGAAAAATCCTAAAATCAGTTCACATAACATTTGCCACTCTATATACATGGGACTTTAGACACCATGCACCGTTAGTTCTTACTCTGCACTTTGTCCAAAACAGCCCAATTCGAACGGATGAATGAACACGAACGAGAGAACACTGGATCAACTAGCCCCAGAATCAGGCATTTTAATTATATACGCATTGAGAGACATAATAATGACAAAATATTAGTTAATCGCTTGGAAGTACGGAATCTACTTAGTGTGAATAGATGAAAATACATTGCAATGTAGAATCGTCATCAAATACTCACCACCGCCCCCACGGTCCCCAAAATCAAAGACAGGTTCGGGCATGAAGCTTGCTTCTTTCGATTTGATCGACCATGGGCAGAAACGTCCGGAGAGAATGGTGCAGTAGGCGATACATTTCAGGGCGAGCTTTCATCGATCTATTTGCGTGCCACGGTGATTATCATCGTCAGATCTTCTCCCACTAATCTATCGACCAATCGGTATATCGAACCAAATTATCCTCACCTAGTACAGGCTCCTCATAGTCACCGAACAGCCGGATATGCGCGACAGAACACACCCCGAAAAGTATGTAATAAGCGCGTGAAGCTTAGTCAATTCTCGGAAGTCCGGTTCGGTTGTCCTCGGATTAACGCACGCACGCACGCACGCACGTATGACCCTGAGGCTTATCTCAATAAGTATTTCATGCGGTTCTGATCGCGTGGAACGAAGATTCAATCACTAATATTTGCCCCGTACATTTTCAATTCGCTCATATGACCCGGATTTATCAGCGATATGGGACTAAAACAAGGAAGAGCAAATGATCTCCGTTGCATTCAACAAACGATTTTAATCAAGGTGAGTATGTGCCATCAATCGAGCGGTTGATGGATTTCCATCTTAACCAATCAGTCTGTCAACCTAACCACTATCTCTACTCTGGCTTCCCTCCATAGTTTTCCTATGTTCATTGAAAACATGTTTGGAAATTTGGAAATAATGTGGAATGATTGTAGCTCGGGACGCGGATGTTGGTGTTCTCCGAGAGCTGGAAGTGTTGTTGTTTGCAGTTGTTTCGCCGGACAAGTTAGGCAACATCGTCAGTGCTTCCTCGAAGTAACGAGGGATTTTCACCCATATAGATTACAGCCTTTCACATCTATCTGTCTATCTATCTAGCTACCGATTCACAGAAACGTTTCATTCGCAAACATACAGTGAACAGCATCGCCTCCGACAACTGTTCCAGGCATTGGCAGGCAGGTAAACACTTGTGAAAGAAATTGTCCAATGAGTTTCGAAACAAGTGGGAAATTCCAGAATATGTATTCAAACCCAATCTATGAACAAAATAGGGTTGGATCTAGGCCATTCACCTGTCGTGGCCGAAGATCGATCGCACGGATGATGCATCACAGTTTTATTGTGTGATTGATTGCGTGAAACACGTCGCACCACCCTCCACCCCATTCCTCCCCCCCCCCTCCTTTCAATCATTCACCCGAACTTTTGAATTATCGAATATCTATCCCTGTTCAATTTGTCATTTTCTTGTTTGATCTGTACAGGCTAGAAAATGAATCAATGAAAACAAAAGGGAAAGCTAACTTCACAACCAGAGAAGAATGTCTTGTTCGGTTGTGCTTTGAAACCGCTCCTTGTTATCCTTGACCCATAGAAAGTGTATCAGCCAGGTTACCCATGGTAAAAGAAACCTCGGCTTATTTTCACCTGTACCGACATCGCTGTGTTTTAAAAAATGACAACTTATATAAAACATATCACATGGTGCATCGATTTTTTAATACACTCCGAACGTCGTTCAGATCTGACACTCTAGGGATCATTCTACTCCAGGAAAGCTGGCAACATCGTGACATTGAGGACAACGTCATACATCTTTATGGATTTGACATATTTCGAGGCGATCATAATGCGAACTTCCCTCACACAGATGGTGGAGTGGTCACTTGCGTCAACAGAAAATGGTGCAAAAATGCCCAAAAATGTTTTCAATTTAGTACTCCTAAGATAAGTTGTATTTTGTAAGCCCCGATGTTTTAGTCACTTTCATCACATTACATTAGCGAATATTTGCATCGCTCCCGACACGCCTGCCTCTCATATTCGTCTGTTTGTCCACTCTTTCTCCTCACAACTTGTAACCGGTTTAGACCAATCTTTATGCATTGCAGCTGGCGATTTTATTTGTTTTAATATCTCTTTCTTTACAACTTTAGACCTGACAACAGTTGCGAATTTCCTACCCGGCTTAGTGTCCAACGTGACGGGATTTTTGCAAATAGTCCTGAAATCTTTTTCATTGAGAAGCAGGCTCCCATAGCTAACTCCGACCATTGCTCTATTTTTGGCATTTCAAGATTTACGGTAAATACTTTCATCACCAAATAAACCGTTCCACATCTAGAACCATCAGAAGGAGAAGTCGTACTCCTGAAAACTTATCTAAACCTAGAGATATGATTTCATCTACCGATTTCACTGTCTTTTCCAATGTTGACAACTCTTCCAGTTGTGGGCATATTACATGTTATCTTAATTTTTGCTATGATCTGTGTTGCCCAGTTGAGATCTTATATATTCGAACTAACCCATTCTCTTCACCTCTTCTGAAACGGCTTCGTCGTGATGAAGAAAAGGCTTACAGGACCGGAAGGTGCAGTGCTGTCAAACATCTATCATTATTGATCAAAATGGAAATACAGCGCCTACATCGGATATATATCGAAACTTATGATAATCCAGAGCTGCCGCGATATGTGGTCTGCTTGAAGCAGCTCTGCGGACCACGTACCAGATCGTTTTCGGATTTTTAGGAGTTAAACCGTCAATTCGCAAATACTACTGTACGGAACTCCGCACCATCTTTATTTACATCTACTGGGGAGAAACAATCTGTCACCCGTGTAGAAGTACTGGATGTACTGAAAGCCTTTAAGTCTAACAAANACAAAGTACATGGCCCTGATTCATTGTCCCCCGTCCTGCTGAAAGAATGTGCTGAACAACTTGCTTCACCTATTTCCCAGTTGTTCAGTTGTTTGTGTATGTCATCTGGAAGTATCCCTGATTGTTAGAGAGCTGCTCAGATAAAACCAATCCAAATATCGAC
>UZAN01051460.1:5230-18918 GCA_900618425.1 Echinostoma caproni | reverse complement strand
GTGTGAATCGGTAATCATACCGATTTACAAGGGCGACAGGTCCTTTGGTGAAGACCAGAGAAATTAGTTTAATTAACATTGCCTCTAAACTTTTCTCCGGCATCATACACACTCCGCCGACTGTCCGCCGCTCGCGAAGAGTGCACACGTGGGAACCAGGCTGGTTTTAGATCAGGTCGAAGTTGTATCGACCACATCTTTACACTTCGTCAAGTCCTAGAATACAGACACTCTTTTCATAGACCCACCATTTCCATTTTCCTCGACCTGAAAGCGTCTTTTCGATTCAGTCGACCGCTTTTAACTCTGGTGCTGCCTTCCCCTGAAGGGTGTGCCCGAGAAGTGTACTTCAATATTACAATCCCTCTACAGCAGTAGCCGAAGCCGAGCCCGAGCTTACGGCATTTTTTCACCCGAGTTCACTACAGAAAGTGGTGTTTGACAGGCTTGCACTCTCCATTTCAATTTAACTTTATTATAGATCTGATTCTTGAAACAGCCCTGTTCTCGTGCGGAGATAGCGGCATTGATGTACTCCCAGGTGGCAGACTGTCTGATCTAGGGTATGCAGACGACATTGTGCTAGGAAGTGAAGATTCAGGTAAGTTGCAAGCTTTTCTGGATAGTTTCAATGGTAGTGTATCGATGTTCGGTATGCGATTAGCACCTTCCAAATGTAAAATGCTCCTCCAAGATTAGGTTGGCCCAGTCCCCAGTCTCACCCTGACCGGGGAAGTTGTAGAGAAAGTAGACAAGTTTTGCTATCTGAGCAGCTATATCTCACCTGGTGGACGCATCGCAGATGAAGTGTCGGTGCGCATACGGAAAACTCGGTTGGCATTTGCCAACTTGAGACATTTGTGGCGCCGTCGTGACTTTCGGCTGTCAGTCAAGGGTCGAGTATATGCTGCAGTATTTCGGTCAGTTCTGCTTAACGACGCAGAGACTCGGCCATTACGGGAATAGGACAAAAATCGATCGTCGGTGTTTGAACACCGTTGTGTACGTAGCAATGTACGAGTCTGGTGGCGAAACCGAACATGCAATGCTGAGGTTAGGTGTAGAGTTTTAGGTAATTGCGGTTGTCCACTGGAACAGGTAGTCGACCTCCATAGATTACGCTGGTTGGGACATGTGCTACGCATGTCACCAAATAGGTTGCCACGGCGAGCGATGCTTGCCGAGGCTGGTAGCGGTTGGAAAAAAATAAAGGGCGGTCAAGCTAAGACCTGGTACGAGGGTATGAAAACCCTGACCAGAAGACTGGCTCACATGAGTCCCGTTAGGCTCCCTGGCTGGGGACCCCGAGATCATGGTCACCGATCGTTAGAGACACTGAGCAATATGGCTGGATGTCGCACTGGCGCTCATGCATCTACTCATTATTCTTGTAACTTCAGTCTATGAAAATGTGCTACCTTCCGTTTGAATCTGCTCTCAACATTCTAATCATCATTCTGCTGTTTTATCCAAATGGGTAACCAAAAGACAGCAACCAAAACCAGTGCATGGTTAATGGTTGTAAGAACTGAACTTCATACAAAAAATAAAACGTATTTCTTCGATGGAATTTAATGACAAACAAAAAGTGCACTGTTTGCATACAGCAGAAATCAAAAGTGAACATCACAGGTAGAGCTAAGGCCAAAAAGTAGTACAAAAGGGGCCAAAGTGCTCGTTAAATGAAAGACAAAGTTGTTAGCTCTGGGGATCGAGTATTTGCGTTGTACAATTTTGCTGAAGTTAAATACAACCTCATTTTAGTTCTTGTCCAATATGAAATGAATCTAGTGAACATGCGCAAAACAAATTACTGACAGTGCCGGCGAGTTCGGATGCGAAACAAGATTTCCATACGAGAATCTATGTTCTCTCGCTGATCGCCGCTCGCGCAACCAGTTCCCAGTTGAAAGTGACCTAGTCCGGCAATAGTGTTTCTAAGTCTTAAGGTGCGAAACAAATTCCGAAGACCTTCACACAATCCCCTTAAATCGTGATCCGCATTGAACTTTACTCATTACTGTAATGCACTCCACACAGTCCAGATCACAAAAATCAGCTAAAGCGTGAAAAGCAAACAAGAGAAAGAAACTGGCAGTAATGAGTATACCGGCACGAAATAAGAGTACAACCAAGAGGGCAAGTGCTTACATGTGATTTAGCCAAACCCACAACCACAAGAGGCGAAGAGAAATGGTGACCAAACTCCGCTGAGACTAGAGTAAATTCGAAAAATGTGCACAGACCACATAGAGAAGACATACCTATTGGAATATCCGGTCAGTTTACGGGTGTTAAGTGAACAAACACCCAGTTGATCGGGAACTCTGGTTAAAACACAACTTCGTTTTCTTTGCCCATACCGGATACCACACACTGAAGGAATCGGGTTTACTCATTTTCCAAAAACAAGCTTTCATCTGTCGTGCAGAACAAGATGCTGTCCAAAAACAAAGGTAACATGCATCATAGGCGGCAAGAAAGTAAAGTTAACTTGTTCCCTTTTAATAGTCAGAACTGGCTGAGAGCGCTAGTGACCGAGTGAGTGATTGAGACCATTTGAAGAAACCAAGGGAAGTTATTGGAACCAATGCCCACAAGTGGCCAGTTCACTTGAACAAAAGAAAAACACGGCTGCGGTGGGCTCATGGTTGATCGACCGAAGTTTAAAATATTACGGATGTGATAAGTAGCAACTCGAGGATTACAAAAGCGGTATTAGAGAAAAAAGATAAACTGTTGTTTGAAAATAAAATGCACCACCAAAAACGAAGACAATGGAAGTCAGATGCTCCTCCGTCGTAGAGCGCGAATGGCAGTGTCCAACACACGACGACGAATCGCGTCACTGGTCACGAGATGTTCCCACTCTAAACGAGCAATGCTTTCAAGACATCGGTGGTCAAATATAGAAAGTCGATTAAAATACTCAACTTGGAGAGACCAGGTCTTGCAACCACTCAGGAAAACACTGCTAACTGCGGTGATATGTATCCTTTCCTTAAGGAAAAGTTGGATGTTATAATGATGCCACATGTGTCATAGGTTGACAAAAGCTGCTTCAGCTTTCGTTATTCGTACTATGATCCCTTCTCCAATACCACCTTCGACTGCAATCAAGCCACGGGGTACGTAAAGCTCATGACTACCGATCACCATAAAGGATGAGTGCAGGCAGACTCCTGTCAGTTTAGTACAAGCACTTTGCACTTGTAACAATGTGAAACCTGCATCAGATGGACCAAACAGATATAAGCCCGAGAAACCACGGTGTATGAAAACAACTAATGTAAACATCAGCCAGTTTGGAAAAATTCCGTATGCCAGTCAATTCAACATTAACTCAGCTTTGTATTATTGCTCTCCCTCCGTCTGACCCCCATACCACGTTGTAGTGGAGGTATCTGTTGTTTAGATCACCTCTTGACCATCGCTCCCAAACAACTGCCTATTCACTACTTAGTAAACCGCTTGACTTCGACATATTTGATACACTTCAATGGACATGTCAAAATCTGTTCACCCACAGCTGCCAATACTTGTGATTTTATTCATATACTGCTTGATGATATAACCCATGTCCAGCAACTGGTGGCATTCGAACACTACTCCTGTCCCCTACTACCTTGAGGAATCGTTTGATATATAGTACGATGTAACTGATTATCATTTATTCCGCATCGCTCCTTGTGCAAATTGTTTATAGTGACCTGTCCGCTTCCCCTCGAACTATCGTTTGAGCCGTTTCATTTCGCTCCATTACATACTGTCGTGTACTCAGTGTCCCACTAAGACGCATCTCCACAAGTATTACCGATAAATAACCGTGCACNGCACCTGGACCGAGTGATGGTGATTGGTCGGCTTACCGCCTTAAATACACTGTTCCCTTTGATGTTCCTCGTTCTTCGGTCTGACGGTGCTTGGTGCGTAACTTGACTTGATATCCTGCTCCATTCTGTCCTATTTGCCTGGTTTCTGAGCCTGTGCTCAGAACGTGAGGTATGACGTACATATTGTTTACTTATCTGTGCCTCAGTACACGTAGATTACCGAGCTCGAGTTCTATTTGCCTGGACTTGGGGGTTCGTTTTCTGCGCGACACTCTATCACTGGATGTCAATCCGGTACAGCTAAGAATATGTTTCAATGGGGGGCGCTTGTCAATAATCGATGGTGGCATGAAAAAAACTGAAAGTAAGGGAAGAGTTGGAATGAATGGGAAACTACTCACGATTTGATCAAGAACACGAATTACGTTTATACGGAGAAAAGATATAACAATGGGGTTTTAAAGTGCGGTCAAACTTGCAACAAACCTCACCTTGCACGCGAACGATTTAACGTACAGTTTTGATGGGTAAGCACATTTTGCTAGCCAAATAAATGCACGAACGCTTTATGCAATGAGGTGCCACCGCAAATAATAGAAGGCGTGCACGTAAATGTAGACAACGTGCGGTATTGACAAGATATTTTGGTCCGTTAAACGTTGACAGCATAAGATGTGTCACGATGAACATCCTAGTCGTGATCAGCAGAGCAATTTTTATTTGTGTAGATAGAGTCGAAAGTGGTGGAAGTATTTCCCTCTCCATTTCTTAACTTATGGTCTTATTTATTGAATTACTAAATGAGCTGAAAAACATAACAAAAAAAACTACAGAACAAAAAAAACAGCGGCTGATAAAAACAGGCTGAATTGAGAGAGTACAATACTGGCGACAATGAAATTTCCTATCTTTTAAGCACACACCAGTCAAGTGATTTTAATAGTGACCAGAATGACAGTTTAGGAAAGTAAATAAATGCGGGGGAAAGAACTGTATTCTTTTAACGGGAACGTGTATTTCACAACGAATTACGCATGAATACAACAATGATAGCTTTTAATTATCACGAGTTTTTGCTAGGAGACACCAAGGTGGCAACATAAAAAGTAAGCGCGATAATCCGAATCGCCCCGGATATCAACTCACTAAGGGAGAGGGAGAAAAAATACTACAAATACAAAATAACACATCATATACTCTAACTGCAACCCCTAAATTGAAATCATGTGGCGGAAGGAAAAAGGAATTGTGGCGCTGTCGAGTCACTGGCATTCGGTCACAGATAGCTGCGAATATCAAATAATTCCGAGTGGTGTTACGCGTCATGGTAATCATCGATTACAAATCCCCAGTGCACCACCAACAGCTTTGACGCTACCCGGTACAATACTACACCTATCCTCTTGAGAAAATCACATTCTAAAGGTAGGTTAGGACAATTATGTCTACTAACCGTTTGTTTAAAAATTCCTCGCACCTTATATTTTACTTCATTAAAAACTGCAGTAAACAATCCTTTTCTGACGCAGAAACCCGACCAAGAACTAGATCGTAGGGTTCTAAACTATTACCAAAACGTCTTCTTACCGAAAGCAGACGCTGGTCAGCTTCGCTGTCCTCCAGCTCAATACCACGTACACTTTACTGACGCTTTAGAAAGGTCACCTTCCGGGTTCCGCGATTTAAGTTTTCAGGGGATCCTCCTAGTTGTGGAGTTTATCCTTTCTGATGTTCATTGCATGATTGTGTGTAACGAAAGAACAAGCATCACAATGCTAATCATGATAGTTGTTAAATCCAAATAATTATCCAGGTCAACGTTGAGTGATGCGCAACCTCAGAAGCTAAGTTCAAATGTCCTAGAGGTTTATTAGGCTCCAACAATACCGAATAAGTATGATGTACTGTAAATATTAAGTTACAATTACATAAACAACACACCTCAAATCGTGGCCTTCCCAGGGGGTGTGCCTCAACCAGCGAAATAAACAATGCCAATCGAGAACCAAGATGCAAACGAGGGAGTTCACTACTCCGTCAAACAACGAGGCGATAAATGAAATAACGTCAAAGCGCACATGGGGCAGGGCGACGCATGGGTGAGACAGAGGACCAATCCGAATAAGATTAGGCAACTCCGTACGATAGCAATAGGGCAGGGTGGATCAGACCACATCAAGGTCAGGGACAACGGTAACGAGAAAAGAGGGGGGCGGGTAACCGAGGGTGGTGGGCGAATGAAGAAATGGAACGGACGAAAAGTGCATGTCTGATGATCGATAATACGTACGGGTCAAGACAATGACACTTGGGGGAGAGGTGACCAGACAGACTGTTGGGGTGGAAGGTGTGGAGGGTGGCAACCAGATTCAACCTTAATCGTACAGCTAAATACACACGCGGAATTTGATGACCATTGCCTAGCTCACTGCACGCATAGTGTGGATGGGTGAAAGGAACAGAGAGTAAGCCTGCTTGGAGAGAGTATAATACTACCAAATTTGACACTTGTCTCAATTCCAACGACCCGCTGAACAGTTTTAGTTTCAGTTTTGCAACCATGAAACGTATTTACATGCGCCGGGTTAGGTGGCTGTCTTAAGGCTACCCATTTCAATAAAAGAGCAGAGGGGAGAATGGAAAGTTGGGAGAGTCAATGAAAGTAGAATTAACGTGGATTAAGGTTGCAAAGATAATGAGTAGATGCACGAGCGCCACTCTTTGCGACAGTCAGCCATATCACTGCGTTTTTAACAACCGTATACCACGACCTCAAGGTCCCCATTCATTCCGTCGAGCGGGGTGGGTTGTGATAAGTGGGCAACTGTTCACACATCTCAAACTTTGTTTAGCTCTCAAACCTCCGTACCCAACCCTCTCCATTTCTGCGTCTGCAACGATCAACTGCAGTTCTGATTAAACCAGCCGAACTCATTCGGTTGAGCCAACGCTCCGATATAGTTGTGCACGCAGGTGAGTTTAACGCGTAAGTTGGAAAATTCAGCGCATCGGAAGCTGTCGTTGTACTCTGCCCTGCCAATGAACACATAATAGTAAAGAACCTCTTCAGTTCTGCGCAGACCATCAGCTGCTCCTATCCAGTACCAAATTCCGACACAGCTTTTAACGGACAGTAACGTGGTGCTCTAATTCAACTAGTAAGCTAACTAAAACCGACCACATGGCAATAAGCTACAGTTGGCCTGGTTCAGTACAAAATTGCGGGTCCTATTGGACCATCTGCGTTGAATTTGATTACGCATCAGTTTTGATGCAGTTCACTATCCAACTCACCAGTCGCAGAAAACCCCACCAAACTCGGTTGGCGGGTCATCGTTTATTTGACCCAGCCGTTCGTGCTCGTTTTGAATCAGAACTAAGGAAAGAGCTAAACGCACTGCTGTATGGTAGTGTAGATGAACCATGGGATCAGATTCGACAAGCAATGCACTCCGCAGTGAGGATTACTTGTGGATTTGAATCGGTAGTCTATCTGAGGCAGTGGATATCTGATGAGCGAACAACGGCTTGGCCGATGGGCGGAGTACTTCAACGAACAGTTCAACTGGTCAGGCGCTAACTGGACTACACCGTCTGTTGTAGTTGAGACGCCTTGGGCAATGTCATGTAAACTTCCTACTGAAGCAGAAGTTCGTTCTTGCCTCCAAGCTAAAGAAGAAAGGAAAAGCATCAGAACCTGATAGGCTTCCTCTCACTCTTT
Organism: Echinostoma caproni; assembly: GCA_900618425.1. NCBI lineage: Eukaryota > Metazoa > Platyhelminthes > Trematoda > Plagiorchiida > Echinostomatidae > Echinostoma > Echinostoma caproni. Next base: position 11,364 of record UZAN01051460.1, on the reverse strand, counting down.
TCAAGACGGGGGCGATTATATCGTTGACTCCATTTTTGATTTAATGCTTAACATATGCGCGCAAGAGCACAGTCCTGGAGCGAATCACTGATTATTCCCATTTTTGAGAAGGGATCTCGCAACGACTGTACAAACCGGTTGTGAATTTGCGGGTAGAAGACACCCGTCGCCTAGCGGTTGTCGAAAATCGATGCTTACGTAGTCTGGTCAGGGTGGGATAGAGTGAACCGGTTAGTGACCAAGACGTAAGTCGTTGGGTTTTGGGGGAATGCATCGAATACAAGCTCGTCATAGCCTCGAATTCAGTTCAATAGGCTGCATCAGTTAGGACGTTTTGCACGTCTATCAGACGCCTACTGCGCCACGCCTTATTTGTAGTGGTCACTGTAGACTGCAGAAAGCCACGTGGAGGCCAGCAGATGAAACAGAAATCAGGCATGGAGAAAAGCAGAGTGATTAGGTGGAATAGGTGTCTCTCGTCTTCCAAAAGACTCCGTAGGTGAATGGTCGGAGATACTGAAGNTACTGAAGGTCATCGCTGCGAACCGACAGCAGTGGCGATCTTGCTGTCACTTCTTATCAGACCGGAATGTTCGAAAACTTGTGTATACACAGTTGGACTGTGTACTCTGTGTTGACCATAGAGGGTCGATTTCTTTTCTCGTCCCTAAAAATAGGTCCAATCCCTGTCCTCCTTACACATTATCACTTACCTTGTATGCGTTATGAGTTTGGTAGTGATCAGTGAAGNTGAAGCAAACTTCACTGTATTACGCTGTACAAGGATGATGACGTGCGGTAGACAATCGACGGGGCATAAAACCAGCGATTGATTGATTAAAGTAATTCCCCCGTGGTTTTTACAAAATTTGTCACCTTTCTTGTAAAGTGGTAGGATGATTGATTTATACCATTCCGTTGGAACCTGTTCCCCCGCCCATACTGAGTCCAGGAGTTCTGTCAACTCCCAAAAGAAGGTTGACCCTCCATCCCTAGAAACCAAGGGAGCATCCCATTCGGGTCGGAGGCCTTTATATATATATATATATATATATATATATATATATATATATATATATTACGTCGGATTGTAAACAAACATAGTGCCAACGGCACAACAATAATAACAGTAACAATAACATGCGGCAGGTGGGTTGAAATACAGAGCTAAGTGGGAAGAAGGTCGAGCAGTTAAAATAGAAAAAAGTAGGAAACTGGGATAAAATGATTTTTTCTTTCCCCGTACACCTTTTGTTATTTTCGTGTTGTTTGTTTTTCTTTTTTTACGGGGCACGGGATTTCGACAGACAGACCGTACAGCATTCGTGACATTGACTTCTATTCTGGTTCATATCTCTCAGCGTCTCTAACTAACGATAATACTCATCCCTTGGGCCCAAACCTGAAAGGCGGGCTGCACCAACCGAAGCCAGCTTCTTCATACCTCTACGCCACGTCATGGTCTGACCGCCGCGCTGCTTCTTCCAGCCTTTCTCGGCACGTGCAAAGAGAGCACGGAGGCCCTATACAATAAGAGGTAATTGATTTCCCGGGTAACGTCCATTTCAGATGGAGGATTGATATCTACTGGCAATATTGGCCCAAAGGAAGCAGGTATTAGGTTTTGTGTTGAAGGGCAAGCTGAACTGTGCCTTAAAATGTTTAGTCCATTGTTCAAGACGGCGTTGCTGAATATGATTCCGTTTACCGTCTACTTCTCTTGAGTCTGTGTTCCCAATTAAACAAAAAACATTAAGACTATTACAGACAGTCGCAGCCTTCTTTATATCTTTACACTTCCCTACCCACCACTTCTCGCAATCGTTCCTCAAGCCCTTGGTGAGCTGACGTTTGAGAGATTTCAGTTTGCACAACCATTAACCATGCACTATAGTGCGCCGGTTTTGGTTGCTATCTTTCGGCTGCCCATTTGGATGAACATTAGGAAAAACAGGAAAGGTTGAAAGTAGGATCGAAGAGAAAAATGAAAGGTTCAGTAGATTAATGATACAGAGAAACTGAGAAATTGCATCAACGCCACTGTTTACGACACCCAGCCATATCATTCAGTGTCTCTAACCATCGGGTACGACCATCCCGAGGTCCCCATCCAGGGAGCTTAACGGGACCTGTGTGCGCGCTTTGTCGTATTTAGCAACAGATGGAAAGGCTTTGCAAGCGTCCAGCAGGGCAGCCGAGGCCTGTTGATAAATGACAAGAACGCTATTGCTGTTGGTTCACCGCTACGTCTCCAATGTTTCCGATCTAGTTAGTTTTCTGAATACCAACCTGGAAGAAGAGAAACCAGCTCCATAGACTTTTGCCGGTGACCGGCGAGTCGGAGTGAAGAGCATCAACATTAGCGTGTAACCAGACTCGACACTGGTGGTCCAATAACACCTTGGATTTATTACTGAACCATACTAGAGGAAGTTTACTATTATATGATCAATTTGGGTTAGCTAACCCGCTGAATCCGACACCAAGTTGTTGTCCTTCGAGTTGTGTCGCAAGTTTGGACTAGACAGGACATAAGGGTTCAACAAAGCCTGTAGGTCAACCCCCATAATAGCCTTCAGGTTGAGGGATCCCAGTTTCAAGGGTTAACGACGCTTCAGATTATTCAATCCACTTGGTGGTGCATCCAAAAACGCTATTTGGCAGCACGCTTTGATGAGTAACGAGCCAATTGTCTGGGGGAATGGTCCAAGTCGGAACAAGGGGCGAAAAAAGAGTACTGGGAATAGCATACAAAGACACTAACGAAGGTTGAGATATCTGATAAAGGAACTAAATTAGAATTTGGTGGCAGCCTGGCTGTCGTCGGGTTCAATATCACGCCTATTCCAACGGGGCCTTATGTGGTTACCGGTTTCCATCACTGAATGGCAGACTTCGTAACAATGGGGTTCGCTCCGTCTGATATTCATCACACTAAGGTGTAATAAAAAAAGAAAAGCTGGAGATCAAAATTACTTTGTCTAAGAACTAAGCTGAGTGAAATGCAGCGTACATAGCAACTTTCGTACAGAGGAACGGACGACTCAGTGATTGTCAGAAAACAAAGAACTAAGTCGACCGTGAGCTTACCTTGAACACCGCAGGTAGTTTGCATGTTTAGTGGGATACTATTGGTCGTGATGTAGGACGTGGCTTTCACGCTATCCATATGTGGTCCCAGTTGTGGTCCAAGTGAGTAATGAGGATAATAGGTGAACGTTGGTTGCACATTGCCATTGCAAACTACCGAACCGGGAAATGATACGACCGGAATCAGCCCATTCTGTTGATTCATTACCGGTGAAGTAAATCCGTTACCCAGTTTACGCTGATCGCCGTAATAATGGGGATCGTTTGTTGGGATAGCATGTGCAGGTATTGGACTCACACCGTTCAGACCATTGACGTCCGGAGTAGACGTGGGTAACAAGGGTGTGCTTGCAAGTGATAGTGGATAGGTTTCTGAAGCCGGACCGAGGCGACCGTTTTTAGTAACTGTTCCAACATCCACCACTGAATCAAGAACCGTAGCACGTCTCCGCTGACGACGGCTACGATGACGACCGCACAAAACAAGACCGAGAACCACGAGAATCCACAGCAGACTGAAGGCGACCACACTAACTATGAACCATGGCTCGCGAATCAAACTCCCCCGCTCCTCTGATGGATTTGGTTCGATCAACTCAACAGGTGTTTGGGGTTGTGAAGCAAGCAGTAGACTCCCGGTGGCTGCTTCACGACCATCGTAGATCACACGACGATACTGTGCACCCGAGTTGGGGAAACTCAATGGGCCGTTCAAATCTATCGGGTTGGTTGAAGGATCCTGCGTGGGATAAGCAAAAACTTGTACGGGCAACGACCTTATACCTTCACCCCGACAGTTTACTGCAGCCAAATAAATTGTGTAGTTTGACCATAGATCTAATCCACGCACGCGATATGATTGTTGATCAGATCCAAACTGGAATTAGAAAAATGAAAAAGATCATCAAAACCACATTATTTTCCATCGAACAGGAACGAGAACATGACAGCGCAAGACACAGTGAAATGAGTATCCGTTTTAAGAATTTTTAGCGCGCAACTCGGGTAAACAAAACAATAAATACTCCCGATTGGAGAGAAAAACGAATGAACCTACAACAACAAAAATTAGTATCATGTTGTTATTCCGTAAGGGAGAGATGTTTATCCCCTGTCTTCAGTATTCTGTTTCATTAGCACAATTAATGATAAACAGATCTAGCTTCGACGCAAAATCCCTCATTTTTAACCGCTGAACTACTGCAATAATAAGCGCATAGCCTACTAAAGAATCAGAATCATGAAACTGATATTTCGGTTTGATACTGCCTTTACATCTTGAAACATTTCACGAAAGAACAGCTTTGAAATACGGAGAGAAAAAAAGTAAGCTTGGTAAGAAAAAGACTTTTAGTAGACACTGGCTACTACTCTTTCCAACACAAAAAGGCTAACACTTATCGACTTGTGTTCACAACTGCTATGCTGCAGAAAACCCTCTCTCCCTCGTTTTTACATTTCTCTCTTACAACTTCCATGTTTTTAATCAAAAGGGTAATAAACCGGTTTTGACATACGTGTTTTACATCAATCTCCATTTGAGTACATACTGTATTCAGTGTGTAATTCTGGAATTATTATTTAGTGATAAAAAATTGCTGATTGCTCCGGACAGTGTCAGCTTGACAGTTAGCCATCTGAAAATCGGTAGCATATTTGTTGTTCATGGAGTAAACGAAAGAAAATTGAAGGAAAATTGTATTAGTGGAACAAATTGGATTACACAAATGCACTTTGGCAATGGCTTTCGTTATGGAAAAAAATTAAAAGTACTCTAGTGATTTATAAATCGAAACATCCGTAGATTACTGGTATTCATTTGTTTTGTTTAATTGCACACATTTTGTGTGATGAACAACAGACGGGGTGGATCCCATGGTTGCGAAGATCTGTTATTTTGTGATGCAAACCGGCAACCTAAGCCCCTGGGCCTAGAGGGCCAAACTATATAAGACCNCACGGAAAAGCTGCCTACCAACAAAGTGGGGTGCTAGCGTTGGGGTTCGAAGCTCGGACCACGGGCTCCAAAGCACGCCGACGGCGGCGACTAAACCAGCGGGTTTACACAACCCAAGATATAAAACCTGTTATCATTTTGCAACACTTTGTGGCTCAACCTCTGGACCTTGAGTAAATTTATCAAGCATTGGTGAAACAAATAAGGAAATTCGACTAGGCATGGTAGATACCGAGGTGAACTGACAGAAGGAGAAAACAAAGTAAACCGGCAGTTAACAAACTGAACAAACAGTATAACTACGCACACACATTTTCAAGCATATAATTCTAATAAGGAACGACCAACAGAATTTCCAAACCATTGGTTCGACGTTGTACGCTACAGTATGATATGAATGATGATTGATGATGATGATGATGACGATGATGATGATGATGATGATGATGATGATGATGATGATGATTGATATATATCTATATATGTATATATGGCACCAATGTTTACAGATACAGCGCCAAAATAAAAGTGGATGAAGGAAAAATATACGTAATGCAGCGGGGGATACAAAACAGTCAAATTGGGTGAACAGTTTAGTTTGTTTGCCGCACGCCGTTTTGAGTTTGTTTTTGTTTACTTTTGGGAGAGGATGCATTCACGCCGCTGACTTCGGTTTGACGCCATACCCCGCAATGTCTCCAGCCAAAGACCATTTCGATCTTTGGGGCCCCAGCAGGGAAGTTCCAACGGAAGCCAGATCTGAGAACAGTCTCTTTAACCTTCTGCGCCACGGCATAGTCTTACCACCTTCCAGCCTTGATTGATATCTGCGAATAGTGCACGGTATGGCAGACGTTGTTCAGACATTCATAGGAAGTGTCCTAGCCACCTAAGATGACACTGAAATTATTTTGCTCAGCGGAAGACTACCTGATCCTATCACCCGGAGTCTGACCTCATCCTTATTCACGCGATACTGCCGCCATACATTAACCATGTTGCGCAGACAGTTCAGTTCAGTTTTTACAACCATTTCCCTGCACTTTCGTGCGCCGGTTTTGGTTGCCATCTTTTGGCCACTCATTTG
>UZAN01051459.1:2196-15896 GCA_900618425.1 Echinostoma caproni | reverse complement strand
CGAAAACCAATGATTAGGTAGTTCCCTCTCGATGGAGATCCACAGTACAAAATAGAAGACACTTGGCTGCGCATCACATGTATTTGAAACTGGTCATGTTAACTGTACGTCGTTGTAGTATTGCATAAAAGTAGACAATTATGTGAAAAGGGAATTCATCTGCTTTTCACCTTGCACGAGTTGTTTGTTTGGTTTCATTGTGCTTGTTCGGTTTGTTCTTGTGCTTTCGTTTTCCTCGATCCAAGCAAATTGTACACAAGTTTGCTTAACGAGACCAAGATAAAGAGTAACNTAACGGAATAGCTAACACACCCAAAACGACCGCATGATAGATCATCATTTGCCCAAGAGACCAATTACGGGACAGTTGAGTGAGTTTCGTCCATGTCAAAATGTCTCCGAATTGATAACCTTCTTGATGAAAATAGAGACTGGGCCAACCGTCTTCGGCTTCTGACCAGAAGAACGCATCATTCAAGGTTCGATCGTCTCCAACAGTCCAACCGATACCCCACTAGGATTTGAAAATTATTTGAGACGAGAAAGAGAAAGCAAGATATTTCTAACCAGGGTCACCGTATAACAAGACATGTTACAAAGTGAAAACAGCACATCAGGTTCTTTATGGCTTTTCCAATTCATGTTACTCCGGTTCTGTGAAGGATGAAATCCCATCAACCGGTGTAACTTATCAGCGAATAGTTTCTGAATATATATATATATATACCAGTAACCATACTACCTAATCAACAACAATGATTTCGGATTACGAATGGTATTACAAGTTCCACAGTTACCCAGGCTAGACAGAAATGAAAGCGATTTGATTGGACAGTGGAATGAGGTAACCGTCACGTTTATAATTCGATTTACTTGATGTATGAAGTGACGCCGTAAAAAACTGAAAAATGCCAGATATTGCTGGGGAGACATACTACTTGTTTCAATCAAAGTTGGGTGGACTTGGAACGGACACAGTGTCTTGGCTCGAGAGATGATTTATCTGGAATAACCTGTCGTTTTGTGTGTGGAAAGTCCATACACATTCTCCAAGGAACCATGAAGATATGTCAACAAATTCACATGGAGATGTGCTACCAAAAGTATCTTTTGGAGGTAATATGTGAACATTGTTGTCCCTAGCATTGATTTACCTGTCGCTATTGATCGACTGACCACTGTTGTCGGCTACCACACGCAAACAGTTAATTCATTTATTTTATGATCGATTTGTTCCAGCCAATGAGGCAAACTGGATTTAAACATTCCCGTCAGTTTAATTTGCGAATGCAATAGGTCCACTTTTGTCTTGTACGAGGTAAACCTAGACTCATCTAAGATATTCAGAGTTATTATCAGTGTCTTAAAGACAGAACTAACATAGTGTAACACGAATACACACGCACGATGTTTAAATACGACTGGTTTACATTGCGCCTTGTGTTCTTCTAAACCGTTACTTACACTCTGCACAATACGAGTACCCAGACCGGTTTCTTCAGCTGGTACGTCTTCACCTGTTTCGGAACAGTAGGTCACCGGGCCCAAGCACCGACCGGTTTGAACAGTCTGACCGGTGCACCTGTTTCGAACCGGACAAGATCGATGTCGTATACGCACTCCAACACCACACGATGTGGAACATTTGGACCAAATACTCCATCCAGACCAGTATAGGCTTGGTGGTGGACGTTCACAGCGATCTCCGGCGTATCCGAATCGACAATGACATCTAAGTTTGCGTAATTGGATAACATACGGGATAATAAATACCATATATTCATGAAGTTCAAAATTACTTGGGAATTCCACATCACAAGATGTTTAAATATACAAGTGCCACTGACATCAGATTGCGCGACATAGTAACACTGTTCGAAAATCAACGGATATTTTTGATAAGACAAGAGCTCTCAAGAAACGTAACTATTACTTACATACGTGTAATTAGCAGTCGGGGGATTATGTGACCAAGCGACAGATACATGCGACGCAGGAATCCGATGTAAGTGCGAAGACGGGATGAGAGATCAGGTAATTCGCAACATAAAAACCCAATAGTTGCTGCATCCTTTATTACATAGACAAGCAAAACGCTGAACCCATTTCAGCTTTCGAAGTGAGTGCTTTCGAGCCATAAGCTCACCCCATGCCCACACCAATTTTCCGCAATTTCCATTGTTTGATAAATCTCTCAAACAATTGTGTAGATGCGACGAAATGTGGTCAGGCTATCCGATTTGGCGCACCATTGAGTGCGTGTGTGCAGCCCACTTGTTCGTCTAGTGTATTTCATCTGGAAATGTAGTTATTCAAAAATTCAATGAGGCAAAGTAAATCACTCGCTTAATCTGATTGAATCAATCCTGCTCGTTTGTACTATCAATTGGTTATGAACAACGAAGATCAAAGACCATCGTCTACCATCCACCCCGAAGTCAATCACAATTAGACTGAACTATCCCTTTCCACCCCCCACCCCCAACCCCGATTTTGTGCGCCCCAGTGCAACATTGCCACCACAATCATCCCATATTTGGTGATCTATCGCTCTGTTCAAGTCCCATTCATCTTCAAGTGGGATGCTTCCTTATGGATAGTCTACTGCGAATCCTGTTCTAATCCCGGGAGTGCGATACATTATTAAAACTTGAGGAGCATTGGGGAAAATTGTGCGATAAAATCAGCTAAGTCTAAGAACTTCACACAACATTCATCATCCCTCTCTGCCTCCAGTTTGAAGAAATGAACTAATTTCATTGAGCGCTTTTCTCTTCGTAATGACCGACGATCGACATGAAGCGGCGTGGTTTCTCTGGTTAGTCTGTCAGAAACTACGTTTAGAAAAGGATCCATCAGGAATTTGCATTGTTATACCCATTGATGACTTCACAAATTAGCAACAGGCTTGAGTAAGGTGAAAGTTAGTCCTTCTGCGACCGGAAGCTTGTGGGTGGGTTTTAGTCTTTGATACCTTATTTGCACAATACTTTCTTGTACTGAATCGAATGGATCCACAGCTTTTAATGACTCTAAAGGATAAACAGCTACATCTTAAGCCTCGAATAGCATTTGTTTTGGGGAAAATTGCTAGACATTGGAAAACATGATTATACGTCATTTTGAACACATTCGAATGTCTACAGACAGATATTGAGTGAGGAGAAGCGACACGCACGTGTAACCGAAAGGCTGACCCCGTTTTCTCGCAATGGCCGAATCTGGCGGATAACGATCGGCACAAACACCACCGTTCAGACAGGGATTAATCAACTCCTTGCATTCATTTATATTCACACATCTTGGACTCGCATGACTCAGGCTTCGGGTACCGGGTGGACAGGAGCAAGAGTAGCCTTTGATTCGGTTATTTGTATCTCGAAAACAGGAGTAGCGACCACAAAGTTGATGGAAAATTTTGCACGGATTTCTTGGTTCCTGTGCGAATCGAATGGGAATAAGGGACACCAGACAGAATGAAGAACAATCAAAGTAGATGGGATAACTGTGCTGAAGCGATCACAATGACGATAACTCTTGGGCATACGGATCAGGGTAACACATGAATCGACTATACACACTAAAAACCATAGCAAAATCCAACTCCTTACAGCTGTAATTTTTTATATCCCTAAGCCCCATCACGGTTTCTGTAAATAGTGATCCGAATTTTCGGTTTGACCTAAAAAAGCAACTCGTGAGTAATGGTGAGAAGAGGTAGGGGTTTTCATCGTGACTTATCATCCTTGAAAATCCACGCACAATCCTCACTTCATTTATATATATATAGTCAACCATGCACTAGGGACTTCAATGAACTAAACCATGACTTATAGCCTATTGTAACTGATCCAGTTCATTGATCAAATTTTTCACACGTTCACTCTAGAAATTGCAACAGAAGAGTGATCGCAGTTGTTTCTGTCCGCAATACGACTGCACGGGGATTTTTCGGTCCAAATATCGCCAGGAGCTTCAGAAGACAGTCCAGGACAAATAAGCTTCCGAAATCATCAGTATGGTCACGGGTGGGCGTCTAGTATTTTGGCTGGTTGCCTTTTCTCTGAACGTCGGGAAAGCTCCCATACGACCAAGCGTCTCAAACAGCTTCCCCCGAGGAAATCCTACTCCCCGTCTTCTCAAGGCGTACGTGTTTTCTTACCAAGGTGAGAGGACATTTCATCTAAAGAAGTCGATTGACAACCCTGATTCCAAACCAATCAAAAATAGGCGTGCGAACCCCGCGCTTACCCCTTCCTGGATGTGACAGTGATCATCAGCTCGATTATGCTTCGAGGTATATTGGGTACCTTGAATGTTCGACCACACCCAAAGGGCGTATAAACTGATGAAATGGACACTGATACTGGAGGGATTGTAGCTTTCACAAACAGCCTTACCACCTTGCGAATCACGCTTTACCTGACCGGAGGCTCCAATTGTAAATCCTCGGCAAATTTCACCTACTTTGGTTCGGGGTAATCTAGAAATATTCAGCTCACTAGTGAATTATTATGGTAATCGAATGGAGATGATTCCAGCGGCTCATGAGTGTTGTAACTAAGGTATTGTAATGGAAAGTCTGTATGGCGTGCATCCAGAAGCGAAGATATTGGTCTCCGACGTTCTCAGTAGAAGCTGCTTCATTGTATTGGTGGTTTCTCGTGTTCAACTACTACACCACTGCTTTTCAGTGCCACTGTTTTCTTCAAAACGATGAATCTGAAGAGGCGCAAATATATATTGATGGGTGAGGATTATATTTGTTTGTATTTCAGAAGTGGCTAGAATGCAACAGTAGGTGCTGGACTCGTCGTGGATGGGTGTATAGTGTATGACTTAAGAGATAGAACGACTTTCAAATAACCGTATTAAGCAACTGAGTTCTTGTCAGAAGGTTGAGAAATTTTACATTCATAACCAAGCCGATTATTACAGATCATACCGTGCATTGAGCGAGGTTTTTGGCCGGTAAACATCTCCTTCTCATGTTTATTCGCTGGAGTGACCTCTCCAGAGGCGAGAGTGAATAGTCAAAAGTAGCGAGGAGGTGCCCAATCGGCTGGCCTTGTGAGAATGAGCTTTGTCTGTCCCCTACTCATGGACCTTTCAGGCATGATTGGATCTGCGGTTGTGCAAGGCCAACCTGTATATGTCGTGTGGTCATGGAGGCAAGCAAGTCATCACACCACCCCAATTAACAGTTTTGTTGTGATTAGAGCTGTTACGTACCGGTGCATCAATATCTCTCGGACCCCAGAAGTTGTATTTGCATAAAGCATTCATCAAAATCTCAGTTTTACTAGTGCACATAATATTAGTTCCCATCCATCAACTAGATCCCAATATAGTTTTGTTCCCTGTCGCGTAAACATATATAGTTACACCTTTTGGCACGTATTCTGGTCAACCAAGAACAAATTTTCACTGAATTTGGTGAAATTTTCGGGAATTAATTGTTTTCCTTCTTTTTCTCTACTGGTAACACTTTTACGCTTAAAAACTTTATAATTAGAATTACAAGTACATAAACTTTATTTTAATCTCAGTGGTAATATTGCTGTACATAAAGGGACAACACCTAATCTGATCATCCAAAATCAAACAACTACCGGACGAATGTACTTATGGCTTACTTCGCACATAGGACCACCCCAAGCTGGTGGGCAGTGACAGATAAGATCCTGTCCAGTCATGGCACGCTTACTCGGGGGCAAAACTTCGCATATACCTCCGTTATGACATCTGAAAGTAGAATAGAACGATACAATGCAAGCTTAGAAATAAAATGTGACGGCAAACAAATACCTAATGAATGATGGAAAGGAGTTGTGAGGCAGTTTTCAAATTGTTGTACCTCAAACGTCTATCTGATTTCCGTCGTGTACTGGGCAAATGAAAAGTGAACCGAGAATCTAGGAAGCACTGGCCAGCGGTCTCGACCTCAATGGGTCTCATCCATTGACCCGACCAGGGATCGAAGCCAGGACTTCGGAAGCAGACTGCAATCATACTACTCACTCAGTCATCGGGTAGCTAATCAGACCGTTTTTTATGTTCCTCATTAACGATATAGCACAACCTATCTTTATCAGCTTGTTATTGGCGTCATACCTTGCGCACCTCAGCAGCACTAACCTCCAGGGTTCAGTTTACCTGTCATTTTCTCTGTCCACGACGAAATTCACCATGTGATTAGACCGAATTCACGATTTCTCTCTTGTAATCGGTCGGATTGTTAGTAATTTTGTTGCTTTACTTTAATACTTTGTCACCTATGAAGCTTACGACGGTTTTGGGGAAAGTGTGTTGGGGACACAACCTCGTTCGTTACATTGGTAAATGGCAAACGGATTAGTACTTCGCATGAGACATTCGCCTAGTCTATGTGACAACTCAAACCGTCATGGATGAGATATTGGCAGGTCACACGGTTGTTACAGCATTATTGGACACTATCGGCACCAATGGATACCTCCATTTCCGCGGCCCATCTGACTGAGTTATCTCTATTTTGAATGAATGGTTATGTTTCACCGTTCGATTTCTATTACTTCCTGCTGTTTTTATTTTTGTGGCGAAGATATATATTTATAACAGTGACAATATCAGGAGATGGGTGGATTGGGATACATAACAGAGTGAAAAGAAGGCGAAACAGTTAAAATGGAAAATGGTAGATAACTGTAATAACAGAATTTTTGTGTTTCACCGTACACATTTTGACCTTTTATGTGTGTGTGTTAGTTTATCGTTTTTGTTATGGAGAATTGGATTTCCAGAGGCAGACCGTACAACATTCACGCTACTGATTTTGATTCTGGGTCATATCTCTCAGCGTCTCTAATCAACGACAATCCTCTCCCCTAGGGTCCCGACCCGGAAGGCGGGCTGCACCAACCGAAACTGAAGCTGAATCCAGCTTCTTCATACTGTGATGGAACGCGATACAAAGACAATCCTGGCTAGCGACCGAATCAAGAATGGGGCTTATCCGACCAGACGCGCAGACGCAGCGGCGGGAAGTGCCTCGCGAGATAATGTTGACTGCCACTCGAAACGAGCGAATCGACAATTACAGCCCGACAGACAATCCGCAGCTAACGGAAAAGATACCCAACGAATGCCACAACGTCGGAGCTGTCGATCAATGCATCTCGCGTCGTGATCGGGTCAAACCAGTCGGAATGGCACGCGGAAGAAGAGGCAAGGCACGTGCCAAGTGCGGACCAAAACCAACAAGGAATGACCCACAGAAACAGGCATGAATCATTCCGCCGCGCGGTTGAGAATTGACTGTATATAATCGAACGCATACACTGTTTGCTTTTGAATTGGATCAACAGACGTTTTCCCAGCCAGCTCGCCTTCTTGCTACAATACCTCTACGCCATGCCATGGTCTGACCGCCGCGATGATTCTTCCAGCCTTACCCGGCACGTGCAAAGAGAGTACGGAAATGAAGCCCATGGGCAGGCATACGCAATACGTGACCAAACCATCGGAGGCGGTATGGAGCGAAGATGAACCTCTTTATTGCTCACCTGATGTTCCCATCAAACACGAGCAATGCTCCGGAGAGATCGGTGGTCGAATACAGAACGTTGATTGGCATCTTCCGCTCGGAGAGCCAGCCAGGTCTCGCAATCGTAAAGGAGAACGCTAGGAACCGCAGCGGTGTACACCCATCGAGTTAGTAGCATATGAAACCCAAACAAAAAGGAATTACGTCAATAATTCTCACATGAACTGCCCATATCTGGATGGAGTTTAGTTCACTTTTTCGCCAAGAGTGCATCTACAAAATTACTGTCTTCCAGACATTTTATTTGCTTTAATCCGTTTGGGGCGGATGTGTCATTCACTTTAGCTCGATGTTGGTTGGAAGATCTCGAATAATTTTTAGAAAGTGGATCAGATGATTTGAAGACAGAAGTCCACCATTTTACAAACACTGAGGATATCACTTCGACTAGTGATTAAACATTTGCAAACTAATGTCCACGGTCGACAAACAGGCGAAAAGTAATGATAACACGTCACCAAATAAACAGGTAGAGAAACTACAAACCTTCAATCATGAATGTGTTAGTTCTGTTTGGTATGCGTTTGGAACTTGTGGTGGTGCATACTTTTTTGAAAACCGCACTACAATCACTTTATCTCTACAATGAATTATCGGGCATATCGCAGATCGTTTGGACGCAGAAACAGTGATGACAACATTTAAATGCGCTGGACAGCTGTTCCATCCTGTTTGGGACTCGTCTACAGTGCTTACTTTTTGTGTCTGTCACAGGACTCGAACCACGAACATTTCGGTCGGGAATTAACGATCTCCCAAGGAGTGAAACCCACACCAAACATCATCAAGAGTGCCAGGTGCCTGCGAAAAACCGAATGGGCTAATACAAATATTCACCATGTAAAGTGATGATAACTTGTCGGATATCGGCCAAGTCTGTGAGGATCGTTCGTCGCTGCCATTTAGCTACAGCCAGGTCTATGGAGATCCACGTGTCCAGTCTATCACCTTCTTTTTAAACCATACCTTGAATCTGAAGCTGTAGTCTCCTATCTACGAATGGTGTTCCCTGTGACCCAAAGATCCAAACAGGAACTGATTAGGCTTGACTCCTTCGAAAACGTTTTCTCTCCGACCCAACAGTTAATTCCAGGAACCAGTCAGAACTAATCCGATGTCTTTCCACCAAACAACTTGCACACATTATATAGTATCATATGAATATTGCTCGTATGAGCGCTGCATTACCCAGAATATGTGACTACAGTATAATAAGCTACTTACTTTTATCACACGATAGCGTTAATAAACAGCCAGCCATGTATTCAATACATACAGAAAAATCCCCTGGTATACCAATTCCGCTTCCTAATTTGCATTCAACGACCGTATTTACATAACCTAATTTAGTGTCTTCTTTGGTCTCACAAAAATCAAAACTCTCATTGTCACCTATGGTAACCAACCTGGTTGGATCGCATTTGGGGGGCTCTTCCATACATCTCTTCAATGTTTCATTGAAGGCGTAGCCCGGTTTACATGCACACTGATAGTCATAATCGTAGATATCGCGTACTTTGATTCGTAATCGTGGATGAATAGAGACTCTCTTCTGTGGATCTCTGATAATCAGACAAGATCCGGTACTGTGCGGGTCATTGATGCATACATTCGGTCGCCAGCACGGATTCGGACAGTGAAGATCGGTAGCCTAAATATGAAAGTAAAAGAAAAACACAATGAAGACATTGTACTGTGTTCTGCTTGACCAGTGAACAAGTAAATATTGTTTATTCAAGTTTTACCGGTGAGAAAGTAAAAATGTTATTTGTTTTCACCTCAACTTTATCGTGATCAAATTCGGATGTGTTATCAAGGAACATGAGGTATTATTCTATGAATGTATCCCTCATTGAAGGCAATCTTCTGTTAACATTATGAATCTGCTCACTGCATCCCAGTCTCAACAGAGAAGGCAAGCACTGACAAGGGATTAACCCCCCGCAGACATGTTTGTCTCCCTCTCTTTCACACACACGCACACACACATACACAACCGTTTATAAGCCGTTCCCCGCAAACCCAACAGAAAGAATGTATTACCGACGGCAAAATGCAAATCATACAATACATACCCATATATTTTATCTGGGGAGAGAACATACCTTTCATTATACTTCAAATGCGTCTGATTACAAACTGTGTGCCAAATCGAGACACAACAAGCTTTATAAGAAATGAATTATTCCATGCGTTTCTCGTGTACAATGGTGTCAGGTTTCCTAGTCCAAAGCAGGTGAATTTTTGTGGTGATCCGGACTTAAGTGACCGCAATCCATGCACGACCAGGTACAGTTTTATGTCATCCAATCACCGTTCAGGAAGCTCGACCAGTGATACCCCGGGCGAACATGACATCCGAGTTAGTACATACGATGCGTCGGTGCAAACGGTTAAGTGACTGGAGGACGCTCGTTCAACCAATCATATGGATTATTACCTTCTATAAAACATGATCTGATTCCATCAATAAACATAAGCATTTACTGCTATCAATTCCTCGTGTATTTCATTGGTGTCCGCAGTTCAGGTTGGAGCCAATTCAGTTCTGAGCCGTACATTACGAGTTCTCGTATTTCTACGTTCAGTGTTATTCTGATTACTAAAATTTTCTTCGAGATTTACAGCCGGACACTTCAGTTAGCCAAGGCCCGACCCGCAAGGCGGGGTGAGGGGCGGTTTGTGAAAATCGCAACCCATTTGGGGCCGGTGTCCAATACATCGGATAATTTGCCCTTTGGCGGGGTCAAACGTTCAAGTTGCCCACTACGCCTCGACACCCAAACGAACCGGTGATCACTGTTATAACCATTAAGGTTGATTGGTTGATTTGAAATCACAGTTTTTAGCCAACTTCCCGTGGTGAACTACCAGTATTTCACCGACCCCGTAATAACCCTGAATATTAGCTTATCGATCTCTCTTTCGTTATGGTGAGAGAACACCGCCACATGAAAGTAGTGAGCAGAGTTTCCTCAACAGAGGCTATTTGCGAATTTTGGTCGAATAGGAACAGCTTGATAGGTACAAGATACCCACCCCCGACCAGATCGAGGCTTCCGGAGGCTAGATAACAAACAACAAAATAAATTATTGAAAATCCAATCGGAATAGATCGTTGATACTTCTGTAAATTTCGTTTCTACAGCTGCTTGTGAAACAATAATCCGGATTTGTCTTTCGATGTTGGAGTTGTTAATTCTCGAAATCTCTGGGCCAGAATGCCGAAAGCGGTTGTAGTTCGATGAGACAATTTAAGTGACCGGATGCTTCTGTTCGTGGAGTTGCAAACGCACGCTATTTTGTCTCTAAACGAATAAATACATATCCGGTTGATAGTCCATTATGAATAATTTAAATGATGTAAAATCAACTAAATCCGATACATATGAGAATTACAATCGTTGTACAATTGGAAACAGAACATAACTTGGATGAATTTACTCACCTCCTTCCGTAAACACATACAAATATTGAGTAGAAATTGGAGAATGATAAAGTATCCTCGATCGTAATACTGTCCGGTATTGGTAAAATGTTGTCTGATCGAATCTGGTGCATCTTTTGTATAGTCCTCATAGGTAAACGAGTAGATAAAATCAGCGAACGTCTTGCCCTTAGCTTCTGGAATACAAATCTCTCTAATTTGGGGGAACCAATATGAGCAAAAAAAGCAGATTGAATTCACACTTAGTCGGTCGGTAGTGCGATCACTAGAAAGTCACAGAAACAGGTCATATTGATAAATCCGGTATTTTATAGTGGCATTTAATAATGTGCTTTAAAAATTGCTCTCATTCTTTTAGTTACTACTTTTTAATATTTTTTGTAGTAAGCAGAATTGGCACGAATCACCAATGGCAAACGCAGACGAACCACGAAATTGCACTGGCAACTGCATGCCGTAATCTCTCGTCACCGAGATGCAGGGAAGCCACAGAGTTGATGGCTCATTTATTGAACGGAATCAATGGGTTTAAATTAACATTCAAATAGAAATATCATTGTTCAAACGGGCATCAACCAATCGCCGTTTTCCGAGNACTTCTGTTTGGACTGCATGACCTTTGATTAATTGATGCCTTTGGCATATAGCCCGATATCCAGAAACTGGAACGCGTGGCCCCTCGGCCGGCGTTATCTCGAAGGTTTGACTTACAGCAAGTTTCAGTTGAAAGGTTTGGCCGCTTCTCCCTAACAGTAAACGCCGCAATTGCCGAATGATATCTATCAATCTATCCCGTGTTGCTTCCAGGTTAAAATCGGTCTGTGTTGCCACACTGACACGCATGTCATCTGGTCTCATCGCTATTGATGCGATGCTACCATCATACGCGGGAGATGTTGCACAGACAACGGTTATCGAAAATTGATGGTCGTTGGAAAAGGTCTTCTCGAAGAGGCCAGGTTTCATATTAGTAGTATGTGAATGACTGGACAGAATTTCCCTGGNACACGACCGGTTTCGCGGTTCTTGCCGCTCGTCAGGCATACGTACCCGGTGATTTTCTGTCAGTTCATTCATATGCTTGTAACGAGGAAGTGTATTTTCGTCACAATAACCTTGTTTGCAACACCGGGTGACCATTGGATAGACAGCTCTTTCAGAGCCAGTCCAATGAAGAAGCAGTGCTATGACTCGATGTTTTGTAAGTGGGTTAGATGCTATTAACCGCAACAAACGTGACCTGATGGTCTTGGTAGAATATTTGGTAATGAGTAGTAGATATATCGAATTTGTTCGGCATTTTGGAATGTTTCACGGCTGGTCACTAGACGGCAATCTGGCCATAAGAGCTTGAGTGCTGGCACAAATTGCTTTTGGGTACACAGTGGGTGTTGTGAAGACGACTACTGACTGTCTCGTCTGTAACTATACCTTTTCAACTTCCAGTTGTAACTCCAAGCAAATCGGATGTAATTCCAAGTGAATTCAACCGATCGAATTCTACCAGGAACCCAACAAAGCGACTAATTCTTCTGCCGTCACACGTCACCGATTGGACCAGGTCTTTCGAAATCCCGTTCCGTCTGAGTGAACTGATTTCTCCATAGTCAAATAAAAGTACTTTTTGAGTGAGTTACCGAGTGAGGATGAAAGTTACAATGGCGTGAGGTTTGACTAATGCCCCCGCCCCAACGGGGTGGGTTATGTCCTTGACCCTGATCGTGTGAACTTTAGATGAGATTGCACGAACCCAGTGGCAATTGGCCTCGGCCGGTCGAGTAAGGAAGCGAATCAAGTCAAAATGGATCGATAGATCGGTCACCATGCTCATGCATGAATGTCGGAATGAATCATTGCATGAGTGGATTCACTCTAGGCCCTCAGTAGCCCAGTGAGTGAATTCCATTGACGCAGAGGTCCCCTTGAATAACGGTGATTTCTTTGAGCCAAATGCAAGTGCCTACATATTTCTGGCATTGGAAGGCACACTTGAGAAGATACTTATTAATGATACAAGGATACAATGAAATAATTAGCACCATTTCACCGGAATAACAAGATAAAATTTGAACTCATACACTAGTGTGGTGATTTTGTATAAACTGAACATCCTGTTTTGATTTCTCAACTCAGATTTATCTCAGGGGACAGCGTCTATCGGCACAACTCAGACCGGCTACAGTGTATTTCGACAACGTGTATCATCTTCAACAAAGGCGTTTGTAATCCATTCGAATACAGGTTAGCAAACAAGCTCGGTTTCGGTGGTAGTTCNTATTGAGTGACAAATATACACAACCTCAATAAGTAGCTGTATACAAAAATGTACTTGGAGTCCAAGAATGTTGCCCAACATCGCGTTCAGAAGCAACCAGCGATGAACAATGGGCGCGGGCTGTGCATTGCATTCGAAAACGAGATTAGAAAATTCTATTCCAGCTCTTACATTAGCAGTAACGTTCCAGGAAAGGTCGCTGAAACTGATAGGAAAACTGCGCTGACAAGATACAATGCGAGAAGAGAATGTTCAGACGCACACATAAATATACAGTGCACCATTTATACATCTAGGCATCTTCCATCCGATCATGTTTTTGTTTAAGTGCGATAAAACGGAAACGGTCCCTGCCATGGTTGACGGAACTTCTTAGATGTGTCTGGTGTGGA
>UZAN01051456.1:0-11739 GCA_900618425.1 Echinostoma caproni | reverse complement strand
GTTGGGCAGAGTGCAATTGGTTAGGAGATGTGGGGGTGGGGGGGTGGGGCGGAGTGGGGTGGGGAAGGACAGAGTAGGGCAGTTTGAGAACAAATGATGGTTCGAAGACGAGCGAAGAAACCGGTTGGACAGGGAACCCGGTGGATGAAGCCGATTGTTTGCGTGTATACGTTTCTTTGCATATGTACGTGTGTTTGCTCAACCGTCCGGTCTTGTGTTCTCCTGTGCTCGTCGCCTCACGTTCACGCCCATTGTGATAATGGAAAATGAGTGAGTTCGTGGGGTCGGGAAAGATTTGCCCGGCGAATTGATACTGCTCTCTCTCTCTCTTTGTGTGTGTTTCTCGAACTTTGCCAACCGAAAATAGTCTCATTCAAATGTGAGTTCACCCGTGCTTTCGTGTGTGTGCCTTTGTTTTTAGGTACAGGCTAGCAATGTGGACAGACGAATATTGAGGCTGAGAGTCGAGTAGGGAACGAACAGAAGAACAATCCTCAAATTTCATGCATTGACTCTTCCCACAATGGTGTTCTGCTATGCACGTATGCGTGTGGGTGCTCGCGCTCGTACGTGTGATTGTATTCGTGTGTTATTATTGTTTGCTTGTTTGTCCTTGCTACAGCTTGTTTGTAGATGATAAAGAGTAAGACTCTTTTGTGTTTCTGTCTTTGTTCTTCCGCGCTAGCTCGTTCGCATGGTCGTGCAACTCACGTAGGCTCATGCTCGCCCTTTTGTTACACGTACGCACGCACACACGCACGCACGCACGAATTTACCTACATCAACATACATAGGCGTGCTTCTTTCGCAGTCTTTCTGTGTCTGTCAGCTTGACTGTTTCATGGCCTCGAAGAGAGCATGCTCTCTCTCTCTCTCCAATCCCTTATTCACACAATCAATCCAGTCGAACCGGCGAGTTTTCCACAGCCAGTTCTTTGTAGTCCAGTTTGTCAGTGCAGGGCGATTTCTGTGCATGCGTGCGCGCGCGCGTGTGTGTGTGTGTGTATGTAAATATAGGGGGTTGAGTCGTTGGTCGTGTGAAAGCGGTGGTGAAAACAATGGGTTGTTTTTTGACTATTTTAAGATTATTCTTCCCCACCTGATCAGAGTGTGTCTTAGTTCTCTCTCGTCCATTCATTCAATCATTTGTTTGCTCGTTTCACAATCGTTTCTTTTCCCGCTTGGCCTCACCTCACCTCAGCTAATCCCGATTTGTGATCATACACACACACACATACACACACACATATATATATATACACACCCGCAGCCCTGTTTCCTTAGACGAGCACATTTACCCATCCCACTATATAGTATACTACGAACTGTTCATCTTTTTCTTATCCCGCACATACCTAATCATTCTACACACGCGTCGACACACACACATACCAAATCTGCACTCAATGGTTGTTCTAAATTGGTCCGATCTATATATATACATATAAATATACACCCATGAATTCGGATGTCTATCAGTCGATCAACTCGAACAGTTAGTTAGTTAGTTAGTTGGGCCAGTCGTGAGCCTATCCCGCTCTCTCTCTCTCTACTTCCACTGGTTCAGTGCACGCACTCACTCAATCACTCACATCGAATTGTTTTTGTGTGTTGTTTGCAAACGAACCGGCTCGCTAACCAGACAATCGACTGGCCGGCTATGGCTAGCTATCCGAACACACCTGTTTGTTGTTGTGTTACTAAGACTTCTTATTCATTGTCAATCCTCCACCCTGTTCAACATGACTCGTCCCGTCGATAGATAGATCAGTTGGTTTATATTTTGAAAATCATTATCATCAACCGAACACACAACCAAACAACAAGCATTTAACGAAAGCGAACAAACAAACAAACAACAATGAAAACAACGCAGGAATTTATAGAGGCGCGCCCGCGCGCGCTTGCGCGCGAGAAAGAGAATATTCGGAACAAAACCTTCGAAGAACAATGGGGTGACGAATNACGAATCACAAAGGCACATTCAGGCACGTACGCACGAAGACACCTACACACTGGTACGCAAACAAGCGTGCGACCACACACACACAAGCACGGATGCCTACACAGGTGCATACGGAGTCAAGGTCTTCATTGCCTATCGGTCAGTCAATCATTTTACTTCAATTGGACCAAGTTGGACTGAGGCGAACACATATAATGCACTCCCGAATGAGAATTTTCCTTTTTCTCCGTTCTGTAAGAAAACAGGTGTTGGTGATGGTGGAAGGAGTTCATTCGCTACGGACAGTGTGTTGGGTCGGAAAAAGCCAGACAGTCGTCATCTTGGAAGTTGTCGGAATGAAGCAACAGTCTTCGCACAGATGAAACCGTCTGTTTGCTCACATACTCACCCGTTCACTTACTCACTCATTCAATCACTCACTCACTCATTCACACACTCACTCATTCACTCACTCGACCACGGTGGCGTTTAGTGATGAGCGCGACCACCCTCCAGTGGCCATTTGCACGAAGCAAGAGAATTATGGACACTTATTCAGAAAAATAAATCAATAATTATTAGTGCGCTAAATTCGCCGGATTTCAATGAAATGAGAAGACAAGTCAACCCTGTCGAGTCATTCGCAACAAGGTGACTGTGGAATGGATTTAAAATTTGTTGCGACTAACTGACCTTCGGTCAAGCTTTACTTGATACATGATGACTTCTTTTTGTTCCACCCAAGACCCTCGGATTCTACACGGGTTTCTATTGTCATACTGCACGTTCGCCACTGCGGTGTATCACGCGGTCCTTCAAAATTCGATGGCAAATATTGTTTCTTATCTGAAAAGTTTTGGCACCATCTTATAACTTCCTGCTTGTGCAATCCATCCGCTGCGCCAGTAGCCATAAATGTCAAAAAGAAGTACATTCTTACAACAGAAAAAGAACACAAAAATGTCTAACATTTCGTTCACTCACGTTTTCAGAGCATTTTATATCAACTAAAGTCACCTGCGTGTTCCCATGTATTTACATTCGCTCCAACAGTTTATCATCATTCCAGCGTGTAAAATGGATATAGAACTATGAAGAACACAATCCGCATGTACTACTGACGTTGTAAAATCACAGTGCTGATCTGAGTACTGTGAGAATCCACTAACCGCCTCTTCATTCATGAACCAAACATGTTACTCATTAGTAACGTGAGTAGTATATTTAAACACTAAAACTACTTTTACTAATAAGGCAGCTACTTTCATGAATACTAACTGAGTGGCTGCAATACCACCCCCATTTCTCTACTAATTTGAAATTGTTCTATCACTGGGCAATGTCCACGAGAATTTAATACGCAAAACATGTACATATTTCTTCAACATTTTCCATCTCGATAGCAGAATGGTGGACTAGAACAAGACACTGGATGATAGAATGTCTTTCGTTACACAGCTCACAGGATAAATGACTGGTACTGCTTTGATCAGCATGAACATTTGTTCCTTGTTAGACAAGCTGAAAAACTGTACCCGTGCCAAGTTTTCCAATTCACGTTGACCATTTTGTGCCTCTTGTTAGAGAATCTTAGCTGACCACATCTATTGAGGATTCAGTTATGTATCCTTCTAAGTATTTGACCGTTTCCATCAAGACAGAAAAGCATCTCGCACGAAGACCGAGAGAGAGAGAGAGAGGGTCAACAAATTTGTAAATTCCTTCCGATGTGACAATACTGCAGCAATTTTCACGTGCTCCTGCAAGGCTGTTATCCCTCCCTACCCCCCCCCCCACACACACACTGGGGGTTGAATATCCTGCTGCTACCTGATCACTCCTCCGGTAACAATGAAAAGATGAAATGCTGCATGCATAAAATATGAAGCAAATTCAGCAAATTACAACTTTAAGGCTTTCAACAATGAGATCGGTGTTAGTAAGAAAGTGGGTAAGGTACAGTATTATGGAAGACATGTATGGTGTGGTCGTGCTGCTATGCGCTTAAACGTGGAGCGAGTGGTAGATGTAGAGATACATTTGCTAACGTAAGAGTACAAAGGGTGCAATGAGTCAAGCAGTAACCTGGTCGAGAGTTTCCCGCAAGCATGTGAATTTCAAAAGTGCACAATCAGTCGGCAAGATATGCCACTGTATCGACATACGTTTGAGTTTGAAGTCTATGATAAGAAGGCCGGGAAGGATGCAAGAGAAGACCACACGTTTTATCCAGTAAGTTGGGATAAAGAGCACATTCAAACGAACAACGGTAAATGAGTTTCCGGCCCCTTATGAATTGTTCCAGCGACTTGAGGACACCAAGACAATTACGGGAAATGTTGACTTCGAGGTGTTTGACGGAGCAATTTCTGAAAACTGGCTCTCTGTCGATAACGGCACATTGGACAGAGTTCATTACATCCGTGTATTTGTCACCCTTCAGAAAAGAAAATACATTTGAATGCTTGTAAAGATTAGTACTAAGGTGGCAATTTGAAGACCAGTCGGTGGGGAGTGAAACATTATGCATGAATTTGGATTACATGGAGGAATTTAGGATCTCCATACAGCATACACAACAATATCCAAATGTTTGATGGACTAACAATCATTAAAAGAGGCATGGAAGAAATATCGATAGAAAACAGGAATAGATAAAGAATGGCAGTTGTAAGAACTCCTTCAGTGGATGGTATGTTAGCGAAGCGTCCTGATCCTTATATTTAGTAAACGGTAGGCAGCGAACGATGCAGTTACACGATAGGGTGGTTACTTGCGACTAAATACTCTTCTCAGAGAGAGAGAGAGAATATGAATTTTTGTTTTTTTATTGACAAATTTGAAGGAATCACTATACTAACGAAACACAGTCGAAAAGCATACTACTCTACTTTGGTCAATCACCGAGAATTACCATTCTTTAGTTCTATTTTGTCTCAGGCTGGTCTATCGTTTATTAGTACTTATTAGTGGACGTACCGATTTCGTTCACAGTACTCCTACTTACAGTGTTCTCTCATTGAGAATAACACAGTGTGGTAAAACCAGCTCGTTTTCAGCGATTCCTAATCATTGCAGTATGCAAATAGGCTTAACAATATCAATAGGGGAACGACGGGTGAGTGGTTTGGATTTGAATCCACTTATGCGTGTGTGTATAAAATGTTGAAGTAGCCTCGCACGTGTTTCTTAAAACAACGAAGATCTGGGGTATCTAACCTCTGGCATAGATCACTCCTGATCACATTGGGANGGGGGGGGGGGAGAGGGGACTGCAAATGCAAAAGTTTGCGGACTCTGCTGTGACGCACTCAACTGTTTTCGATTGCCTACCTCAAACTGTTTAAATGATACAAACAGTAGTGCCACACTCAGTGAATCAGTAGGCTCAACCAGATAGAAACACACTACAAAACTAGTTAGCTTTGTTGCTCCCGTGTTTCAAAAATCCCAAATGGAGTACACGAACGCGCTATAGTGAGAACATAATCTTGCGACCACTGTTCAACAGGAAGAGAAAAGTGAATGCACATAGAACGAGGTAGCAGAACATGACAGTTTTTTCCATCTACTGAGAGTTCACTTGGACGTGAACATGATCTTTGTTTGCGCCTTGTGAAACTCCTCATAAACTTCTCCTGAGNTCCTCATAAACTTCTCCTGAGCACCTCCGTTGAAGAATGTCTCCTTCCGTATCTCCTTTAACTGGTATGTCGAATTACATAAACATACATAAATATACATCTATACACAGATGATGGTCGTAATGTTGCGAGGTAGTACTCACATTTGTGAGTAGTTTGCAATACAGTTGGTGATTCATTTCAACGATCAAAAATCAAATCAATTTCAAAAAGTAACCCTCCTCGACAGCACCGTCTTCTAGAATTATAACGGTGAATCGATCTCCCAACGATGCCTAATACTTTTGGTTCTGTTTCGTGCTTAGTGTGGTCAACAAATCATTTTGGACAGCCCTTTTGTGTGAAAACACCGTGCAGTCATTCACATACTACTTATTACCAAATAATCTACAGAGACCATCAGGTCACGTTTGTTGCGGTTACTAGCATCTAACCCACTTACAAAACATCGAATCATAACATTGATTTTTCAATGGACTGGCTCCGAAAGAGTCATCTATCCAATAGTCACCCGGTGTTGCAAACAAGGTTATTATATATATATATATATCCGTGCGTGTGTGAGTGCATGGCCAGTCCAGCTCGGGAAAAGGGTGCACGGAAAGGTAGATAATGGACAGTTATACGCCAAAAATGAGCAAACCATCGGAGGCGGTAAAGAGCGGTTACTTCGGCAAGAGAATAACTATCCGTACCCAACACACGAAGACCAAACACGTCATTGCTCACCCGATGTTCCCACCAGACACGAGCAATGCTATGGAGATATCGGTGATCGATACCAGAGTCAATACAGAGAAACGGACTACAATTGTGAAATGACATTCTGGAACCATTGTTTTTTTGTTGTTATCGAAAACAAAATAATTTGACAAAGTATTGAAAATTGGTTCTCTGATGATGTCACCTCGGCTGGTGATGAAACGTTTGCAAACAAATTGCCAAGCTCGGCGTACAGGCGAAAAAGAACAAAATATTTTTTTCGTTGTTTGTGAATATTTGTCATTTACTAACATTCCGATAATGCAAGATGAAATCACTTGTTCGTCCTTTTGTGACATACGAACGCAGAACCCAAAGAGGCTGCTAATTGATCGGAACTCCCCTGTGCGTGTGCACTACACCGCCACACACCTCACAGCACATGGATTTCTGATAGCAATGCTCGCAGGAACACAAGAAACCAAATTTTCACAACATTTTACATGACTAGGAATGGTGAATTCGTTTGGTTAATGCACCGTGTTCCAAATGCGCGTTTGGTGCATCCACTTGGGCAATGCTGTTCATATAGTGCCACTGTACACGAACAGTATATAAAACGGACTTCACTGTGGCATCTCAGTATGGTGCATCTCATTGGTTGCCCTTCTGATATGCGCAGCTTCAGTGTGAATTCCTTCAGCAAGGACGTTTGCTCATTGACACAGCAATCGCCTGTATCAATTTGAAAAAGAAACTTTTCGGCTGGAAACTGGAAGAATTATGGTTCTAGCAGAAGACCCCAAGATGCTGTTTCATACACCTGAGCATATTGTCTGAGATATCTAGGCCACATTGATAATGGGTGGAAAAAGAGGTTCTCCTCAGAGATTTTGCCGCGGCTAAGAATGGTACATTCGTTACCTAGCTCTCAAATTAATTGGATTTCTTTTGCCTGTATGATAATTTGACTGATATTCGATCTTCTACTATTCAATAAGGCGTTGATCTTTTCTTATCAAAATGCTGCCAGATTGTTTTTCTTTTTCATTGTTCCTCAACTCCACTGATCCCTGACCTACTGAATGTTATTCCGTTTGCGGAATGGTCAAAATGAAATCTTTTGGGGATGTCATCTTAGAAGGTAATCTGAGACAGTCGTCTTCTCATATTCTCAAAGCCGAAGGTAAATTGAGACGATTATTTTCCCATATCTGTAAGTTGAGACAACCCACAATCAATCTGTGTATCATCTCTTCTTTTGTACATTCATATCCTATCCTCATTATCCTCTACTGCTGTCTAAAAAAACTTTTCAAACCTATTTACAATATAGATCCGACTGCAGTCGGTCGTGGCTTACTCGTCCACTTTCCTCTTATCACCAGCTTGATCCGTTTGGCGTGTTTTGCTTGCTGTATCGATTTCTGTGCACTTTTGTGTCAAAGTAAATCCATTCGTCATACCGTATCTTACCTTTTCCTGGTAATGTATGTACACTCCGATTTGAATGTTTCCAGTATATCGATATCGATTGTACTCCAGGAATCCACCGATCCGTTGTAATTATACAAAAACCTGTAGTCTCAACCGATGTAAATCACGAATTGGATTGGAGTTCAGTGCAACACAATCGATACTGATAACGTAAGACAACCGTTTGTCTCACGCGCATAAAACAAATCAAAGTTCAAATGTAATGTGCAGCTAACTTTGTGCAAAACCATTCAGATCCGATTATGAAAATTTGTTATCAATATTTCTCATCCTCCACCTGATAAACCGAAACGATGAACACGTAATCTAGTGGTTGAGTTGGATGGATAATTGCTTCGGGGGTAAAGTGTTTCGGTTTTGTTGTAGGTCCAAAATTGAGACCGAATTCTCGCAAGCTCACGTGACGTAACTCTAGCATTAAAACTGGTAGCATCTGATTAAAATGATGTTCAATGAAGATGAACTTGGTGAAGCATGGAAACAAAGTCAGCTGGGCTTGTTCAGACAAGAAGTGCGAACAGTGATTGCGCAGCTAACTTTGTGCAAAACCATTCAGATCCGATTATGAAAATTTGTTATCAATATTTCTCATCCTCCACCTGATAAACCGAAACGATGAACACGTAATCTAGTGGTTGAGTTGGATGGATAATTGCTTCGGGGGTAAAGTGTTTCGGTTTTGTTGTAGGTCCAAAATTGAGACCGAATTCTCGCAAGCTCACGTGACGTAACTCTAGCATTAAAACTGGTAGCATCTGATTAAAATGATGTTCAATGAAGATGAACTTGGTGAAGCATGGAAACAAAGTCAGCTGGGCTTGTTCAGACAAGAAGTGCGAACAGTGATTGCGTTTTGAGAGTTTGATGATAGCCGGAATGACACATACTTCCAGAAAATCTCACTTTACTGATCGCTTGGGCCCAGTTTTGATAAGTGTGTTCATATTTATTTCAACCTTAAAACTGATTCTGGTTATCATACATCGGTACCCTATTTTAATTCGCACCTGGTAGAATATACGCACGTCCGAATTTGTGGACTTTCTTGGACTCATTCTGTGTAACAATATTTTCTGGTCTTTCGACGTTTCCGTGGTCCGTACTTTGTCCTTCCACGTAATCGACATTTTTCCAAAATCGCCAAACTTAAATTGGTAACAGCGAGTATTCTGTTCCATCAATGGTTGTATTATTCGCTCGTTTATTTCCCGGCTTTTATGTACTGCCATCCCATATACTTTTAATATTTATAGCATGTCGTGTTTGATTGGACTGTGTGCATGTATTTGCTACATGCTGTGCTTGATTCTAGAATATTGTCTAACGGAAACCTGTTTCTTTGGGACAAAAAATGCAAAAACCTGTGTTGAATAACACTAGGCGATCTAAATTCAAACTCTTGTCTCCTTACCACACCACTAATTGAAGCATTCTGGTTGCCCGATTTTCGATGAACTGGACAAGGTTTACTGCCAGCCTCTGGGATAAAATTCTGCTAGATTACGTTCTGCCTACAATTTTTCTCGACCAGCTTTGGAATAATAACAACAATTTGATTGGTATCACTTTCTGCTTTAGGATTTCATGAACTCGTGAAAATTTATTTATCCTTGGGCATCCAAAGCTGATCTTCAAATGGGACAAGCATAAGGTTATTCCATCGGTAGACGATAGTTGCCACTTCGAGTCAAAGAGAAAAAGAGACAGCAATGGAACATTATACCATGAGGAACGTTCAGAAGGTGTTCGATGAAAATTCAACTGAAAGCATTCAAATAACTCCGCAAACTGTTGCAATAATTGCTCGAAACCTATGTCAACTCGAATAGCTTCGTCTGTACCTGAATACGCTTATTCAGTCCTGTGATGTTGCTTAACTGTAAGTTTCTTCAGTGTCGGATAATTTTTTGAGTTGTCAGTGTTTCTTTCATTCTATCCATTTAAATCATGGTGGGAGTTAAACGCCATTATGGGAGTGTGTGTGAAAATTTCGCTATCAAAATTCTCGAAGACCATGCCCAGCCTTTTCAAGACGGACTCTCAAATCCAGAACTCGCTCCCTTTGCCACATCATTCTCACCAAAATAAACCTGTCCAGAAATGCTTCAGTGTTGTAATTCGTCCGCGTACCACCCACCGAGCAGCATGCAAACCTTACACCATATATTTGGCTGTGTCACGACAGGCGAACGACATATTTTTTCTTTGTTCCTTATGCTGGGGTTGGTTGAACAATCGAGAGCGGCACATCAATCGATGGTTTTGTGGTTGCGTCATCCTGACATTATCATTATGGTCGGGTCAAGTTCTAGCCGCCATGCTTTTTGTTTCCCGTTACCTTGATGATTCTCTCTGGTGCTAGTTCCGTCTGTGTGCGCGTACCGTTGTGAGGACTTTGTTATTGTGTCGATTCAATGCTGTCCCCTTCCGTGATCCCCTGCAAACACGGCATGAGTTACCTGAATCTCTTATACAGTAATCCAGTAACAATAATAAAAACAGAAACAATGAATTCCCGCCCTCTCCTATATCAACGGCGACAAGGAATGAAAAGTAAAAAAGGTGGCGAAATAGAACCCGTGAATAACAAACCTATGCCTCCGTTCCTCGTGGAGTGTTCACAATAATTGAGGGCGGACAGAACTAAAGACTCTGAACGCTTCACACCCAGAAAGCAAACTGGCCAATATGCGTGTATAATGCGATCGAAATTGGGAAATACGGCTCCGGATGGGAGTAGAAGGCATTGTGCTTTTGATTATGTCACTTGCTGATCGATCGTAAATATGCCTGAATGACACAGAGTAGTTGTGCGGATAAAACAAACGTCCTTCACAGCTGAACATTCCAATCGAGCTGTAGATTGAAACCCTTTGGGGATTTTAGTTAAAACCGAAATATGCTTACACCGATAGTGTAGTATTTTTGACGTGCCAGAGGGGTTTGTTTAGTTTCATGTTCCCACTATCCGTAATTCCTGCAACAGTGATGAGGTTGCATCACAAATTATGCGCCTCCGTGAAGAGAATTAATGGATCGACTGATTGTAGAACGCTGAAAAGGGCCCTGACTTCACGAATACTACTGATCGGTTCCATATGTCTCATGTTAACGGAAGTAAAACAATATAAAGAACTAATCCAATGCCATACACGAGTAGGGATTTCCATTTCGCTGGTTTATATACGCTTTTATGTGGATAGGGTTGATTGGTGGAGAAATACACACCGGTGCACTTCAACTGCACAACTAGACCCGTGGATGCACGGGCAGATCGCTGATTTGACATACTGCTACATATCGTCCGTTTGATCGTTATTTAGCAAGACAGCTAGATAATTCACGTCAGATAAAATCAATGCCGGAGTGGGTTGGTGGAATTAATTTCTGCTGCTTTTGTTCCGACCTAACAATGAGTCAGTCCAAATGGAGCTCCGGTCGCTGCAGGGTTGTGACAGCTACGGACCGGGGTGGGGATGGGTGGGGACGGTGAATGCGTTTGGCGAAAATCAAGTGCTTCTGGAAAATGAACAACAGCTAGTTAGACTTTCATTTGGAATAAAAGCCCACAGAAAACAGGCATGTGCCTGTTTTCCTAGCTTTTTACTTTTTTTCATGCCGATTGTTTCCCAGTAATAATTATTAACTTCATATTGGACAAAAGTTAGTTATCTCCGATCATTTTTTGTCATTGATGTCCTTGTCGGTCCGGAACGAAATTGATGGAATTTTTCGGGTATGGAGTTTGAATGGAGAAAGAACTTCATATTTTTTTTTCTCTTTGTTACCCGATAGTCCCTTCCACACACGGTCCCAGTGGTGGTCAGGCAGTGACAACGTTCCGCTTGACCTCAGAACCATTTTATTCCCTAAGAGAACTGTCGTAACAGAGCAACTCGTGAGACATTCGGAGGAGGGTTATTTTTCTGTTCACTGTTTTCTAAAAGTTTG
>UZAN01051452.1:7656-18935 GCA_900618425.1 Echinostoma caproni | reverse complement strand
GACTCTGCAAGAAGACGTGACCGGATTAGTTGAATGGTCACAACAAAGAAACCTCTGCATAAACCCCCAAAATGTAGTGGCTTAACCTTTTCTCTTCTGAAAGGGCAAAGGTTTGATGAATCATCAAACGCCAGCCCAAATTTATCTAACCTGAGTGAGCAGATGGTACGAAAACCGATTGTCAAATACCTGGGTGTTATTTTTAATCATAACCTTACCTGGTCTGACCATGTCAATGACGCTTTTTTGAAGGTCAGGAGGCTCACTTTTTATGTGTTACGCCTTAAATCCCTTTCCATTCCAAACCATCTCATAAGGCGTTTTGTTTTTGCGTGCGTTTTGCCACATTGGCTTTATGGGTCCCCAGTTATCTTCCCTGGTCTTTTGAACAAGGACCCCAAACTCATTTCCCGATCCCTCAGATTTCTCTCCGTTTGTAGTCTCATACCACGGGAACATCTAGTAGAGTTTGTGGTTACAAATCACTTCAAGTCCTGTAAAACATTCTCTAATAAGATTTTATCTGATATCTCCCATCCTCTTTATTCCTCTCTTAGCGACTGCCTTTCTCACTCATTCACCCGTTCCACTCACAAACTCATAAAGACGCGACTGAAGCTTACAGGCGGTCTGTTGTTCCTTATCTCGCCAGATTTCTAACAAACCAAGACCTCGTTATGGGAAATCTGCGTCAAACACTACACCAAATCCCTCATGAACACCCAGGTGTGCCACTCGTTTTGGTTGTTGCTGTCCCTTTTCACATCCTTTTACCTGCTGTATCATACTACTGTGTTTTACGTATTTTTTGACACACTATGGTTATATGGTTGCTGAATATCCACCTCTCGGGGTGTATGAAGCCATTCCTTGACTTGACTTGACTCGAATAGAGTGGTGGATGAAAATTGTGTTTGGTAATGAGTCCGAGAGAAATCCAACTTGGTTTCAGTTTCAGTTTGAACAACACTTATGTGCATTGCTTTTGGTTACTGTCTTTTGGCTACCCATTCGGATGAACAGCAGGAGAAAAACAGGAAGGTTGAAAGTAGGATGGATGAGAAAATTGAGAAGTTCAGTGGACTAATGTTGATAAGTTGTTTGGATTACGTAACCAAACTTCGCTATGGTACGTCATGGTCAGGTGAACAAACGATTTTCTCTTTTCTTATTCAGGGGAGTTTGAGAGCTTGGATCAGTTTTCATTGTGCGCACAGCCCAGGCTTCATGAGCCGAGTGGTAATCGCCTATGCGGACGCTAACGTCTGAAACCGTAATGCTCTCGAGGAGTTCGATGAGACTCAATGCCGAGAGCATGCCAACCAAGTGTCCCGTCTCTACCACATGAGCAACGAGCGAACTTGGCACAGCCCCACTCGCGACCTGTGCGAGTCAGCATAGATTGTATTCTATGATACGCTGTCATTCGACCTACATAANTCACTTGAATTGATAGATAATCATAGATGAGTTCGACATAGGCAGCTTACAAATGCGATGGAAACGTTTGTGATGACCGACAAAGAGCACTGGACAGCTGTTTTGTTCTATTTGGGACTAATCAGCAGTGCATACTTTTTGCCCCTATCAGGAATCCAACCGCAAACATTTGGGTCGGGACTTCAAACCCCTACTCCTGAGCTACATGGTCGACAGTCAAGCTCGAGTTAGCTCATTCGATTGTTCGGAGGCGCCCACCACTCTTGATGATCTTGGGTGTAGGTTTCACTCCTTGCAAGATCGCTAATTTCCCAAGAGGTAGACGCATTCAAATGAGATGGAAATAACGATCTCTCAAGAAGTGAAACCCACACCGAAGACCATCAAGACTGCCTGGCGCCTCTGAACAATCGAACGGACTAATCCAAACTTGTTAGTTTACTTTTGTTGCACCATCAGAGGTTTGGTGACGTGGAAAACAAGCATCTTAGCTGAGCGGCGTTACAGGTGGATTTCACTGCGGCGAACAAAACTCTACTGACCCGGTCAGTGGCAATGACACATACTCATCTCCGCTTTTAGTATTTTTGTTGCCTTATTCTGTTCAGTCCAACTACGGTCGATAAACTTCTCAGGATAGCTATTTTCAATAAGGTTCTCCAAACTACATTAGGCTCGAAATTTAAAGTATCTTATGAACATATGTACCTTGCTCTCTGCAGGAAACGTTTTTGATAGAGTGAGACGACGATATGAAAATTGGTGTATTGTTCAGTCCAAGTTATTTTCGATATATCTTCCTTTGGATCGAGTCCCCGCGGCGTCTAGTCAGACGAACATCTAAAAACGTAAGACAATCATTCTCCGGTGGTTCAGTTTTGAACTTATATGACGAATGTGCTTACGTGAAATTCTGACCCAACATGGGCAAGACTAGTGTTCATGTTAGCCACACAAAAGATCTCATCTACATAACGGTGATATTATTCAAAACGACTAATAGCCGTAGATAAGGAAGTTGTCTCTAAGTTGGCCATGAAGATGTTGGCAAGATTA
Source organism: Echinostoma caproni (assembly GCA_900618425.1). Classification (NCBI taxonomy): domain Eukaryota; kingdom Metazoa; phylum Platyhelminthes; class Trematoda; order Plagiorchiida; family Echinostomatidae; genus Echinostoma; species Echinostoma caproni. Next base: position 16,439 of record UZAN01051452.1, on the reverse strand, counting down.
GATCCGAAAAGTGAAGCCAGAGCAACACCACCGATTTGGTGGTAGAATGCGTTATTGAACAAATTGCACATTTCGTGTAGATTTGAAAGCTGTGACTGGGATGTCCATTTGTGTTCATAAATTCACAAATTAAATCAACTGTTTTTAACAGGGGAGCACTTGTAACGAGAGAAACAACATCCGAATAGAACATCAGACAATTTTTTGGTTATTTCAACAAAGTGAAGTGTCTATCAGTGTAGGCTTAGTGACCCTTTGACGTATGCATTGCAAAAGTCGGGCTACCCAACGAAAAGTTACGTGGTAAGGTGAATTTGTTTTAGAGATTACGGGATGCATTGGTATACCAGGCGTGTATTTTAGGTAGACCATATAAGTGGGACACGTTAGAGCCGACGGGTTTAAGATCTTCAAGCATTCAATATGATGTGTGGCCCTGATCTCTAAATCGTTTTAGTGTGTCGGCAATTGAAAACTGCTGCTATACCGTAAAGTGTTCAGTGAATCGAACATCCAGCAATTTTGCTTTATTTACCATAAAAAGGGAAGATGGATTCGGACTGAGGGATGAGAGGTTTTGGAGGACTCTTTCGTTGCATTTTTAAGATGAACAAAAAGGAACGAAATTTACAGCACACGGAAAATTATGAAAACATATTCAAGTCAACGAGTGGCAATCTTGTAACGAGTTTGTAAATTATTTACTCTTAAGATCTCAAGATCACCTGCGACAACATTAAGATACTAAATGTCAATCAAAAACCTTTCTGAGTGACAGTGATATTAATTAAAGCGTGAATCTAGAATAGACGGCGGGTAGGTATTACAGAAAATAAATGCATTAGAAGCTCAGATGGTCTGGAAACAATCAAACTGAAAGAACCTCTAGGGATGAGAGAGAAAGTTCACAAACTTGCTACGAACAACCATTTGCAATACTAATCGAGTTGAGCAAAGTAACCAATTATTGTTTGGCAGATTGATTATTGTTTCGTTTACGTAGTGTCCACACAGCACAGGTTCAATACGAAAACACCGCTACCTGGACCAGAAAGAAACCACAAAAATTGGTAATCCTTTGGATGAGATATCTTCGGAACATTTATTCTGAGCTCCTCCTATCAGTGTTAAAGCCTCCGAAAGCCTTAGTATGGTTCGGATTGGATCTTGGGGTGTGAGTAGATGCCCTTTCTTTGCACTTCGCGGAATGCTGCAGTACACCTAGCGCCTACGAAAGCCTCTGATGGGTAACCCTACTTGTTACCTTCAGGTTTCAAACGTGTTTCTCCATTAAAGTGAGAGCCTTCAGTTGTTACAGCAATTGATAAAATGTACTGGTTTTGGTTTCGATCTCATGACTGTCGATTTGGATGACGGAGTAAAGAGAAGATAGTAATGTTCAAATCAGAGTCAGTGAAAATAGAAAAGTCATGAAGCCCAAGGTTCGAAAGAAATAGAAAAGAGGGTCACGATTTACGACATTCAGTGTGCAGAAAGATTGATCACAGAAGTGTGATGACAAAAATCGAACATCCAGTTATAGAATTCGGTCGCTGAACCACCGACAGTTCATCTGAGGAAGTTAGATAGAAACTCTGATTCGAGAAAAAAACAGGATAAAACGCAAGAACCACATCCACATCTTCTTACCTCAGGCCGTGGTCACCGTCATGATGGGGTACCGATACGAAGTGCCCGTATTAGACGTGTGAAACTGTCGAAAGGACGTATGCTTTATAGAACTGCACTATGACATAGCGGATTGTGGTCTTCACAAATAAAGGACTGCAAACAATGTCTGTTTGTTTGTCGGTTTCTCTCTCCTTGTGTTGCTTTTCCGTCGAGTTTCACTACACTTTTTAAACATTTCATATTTAGTTTTCAGTTTATACAACAAATAACCATGCTTTTTCGTGCGTCAGTTTTGATTGCTATCTTTGGGCTGCCCATTTAGATGAAGCAGTAGGAGAAAGACAGGAAAGTTGAAAGCAGAGTCGAGGAAAAAATGGAGAATTTCATTGAAATAAAACGTCATTACCGACTGAAGACCGTGTTTCGAATCCAAGATTTTTCGGGAGACCTTAGAGCGCTGGGGCATCAAACGAACAAGAACGTCCGCCCATCATCCACAGGCTAACGGAATGACTGAACGGTTNCGGTGATTGGGAAGAAAGCCTATCGGAAATCCTATTTAACTACAGAACCAAATCTCATTCGACAACGGAGATACCATCCTAAGAAATCATATACGGTATAGGACCCAGAACTCCTCTGGATGCGCTTCTCGGAAGATCTGGAGAACATTTTTCTATGAAGGAGCGAAACAAGCTGGAGACAGAGGCGGTTCAGAAAACCATGCAAACCCAGCAGCGCAACAAGGCAAGGTACGACAAAGAATATCAATCACAAAAGTGGCAGCCGTTCGTACCGGGACAGCTAGTAAAAGTTAAGAATCAAGGCAGACCCGAAAAAAGGACCGGGGGCCGGAAAGTTTAAGCAGAGGTCATTCACGGTCCTGGAGAGGAAGAACGCCAGTTTTCGGATTAATCAGGGTCCTCAAGGAAGATGGATAAGTGGTAAAGAATTGGAGTGGTGATACACCCGCGGAAATTATTTTAAAGGAGAGGCGAGTGTGATGGAACGTGATACAAAAAATCCCCGCTAGCGAACGACTCAAGAATAGGGCCGATCCAGCCCGGTGCGCAGACACAGCACCTGGAAGTACTTCGCGAGACAATGTCGACTACCACTTGAAACGAACGAATCGACAATTACAGTCCGACAGACTATCCAGATCTAGCCAGAAAGATATCCACCGAATACCACAACATCGGAGCTGTCGATCAACGTAACTCGCGCTCCGATCGTTCAAACCAGTCGGAACGGCAAACGGAAGAAGAGACAACGTACGTGCCAAGTGCGGACCAAAACCAACAGAATGGGGCATGAATCATCCTGCCGCGCGGTTGAGAATTGATTGTATCCAATCAAACACGTACACCGGCTGTTTTTTAATTAGGTCAATAAACGTTTTGCCAGCCGACTCGCCTTCTCGTTACAATATGTGGTATCATTAAAGAGGCTTCTGCCGGTGTCCAACAAGGCAGCCGAGTTCGACGAAACCCATCGTTTATGGTTTGAGCCTGCACCAGAGTGCGCCCTTGTTTTTATCGATATTTGTATGACTTGCTTAATTTGCCCTCAGTGTTCATTGAGTCCTCCGGCTGGTGGTTGAACGGACAGCTCTGCTTCGAAGGTCGATTCGCGACAATCGCTGCCGTTGCATCGTGGGTCTCCGTCGCCGGTGGCTTTATTGCGGTTTTTCGCCTGGCATTTGTTGAGTGTTATGTAAGTGAGCTATATAAACTGTAAGTGGAAACCCACCATATCCTTACAGATAATTAGCGTTAGACAAGGTGTTCAATTCGTGACTGTCTTCATAGCACCGTTAATTTGTAACCAACTAAAGTAGTAACTAATCTTAGTTCCCAGAAGTGCCGTAAGTCGGATCGGAAATTCAAATCACATTATCATTAAGTAACCGCAGTAGTTGATAAATTACGCAACAGCAGACGCACGCTTGACCTTCAATCGTGACGGATAGATCACACTGTCCCGTTTGACTCGGTCCCAAGTGCGCAAAGATTGATTAATCTGTCTGTGTAAACGTACACGTCTCCTTAATTCGAGTTTAAGCCACTACGGTAACGGTTGCACGATATTACTGAAACAAGACGATAAAGAAGAAAATTAAGCTTTAGTTTTCATCTTCAAGTCGTTGGCATCCCAGTTCACGAGGAAACACAAACGTCGAACTATATTTGTTGCACAGCTTTCTTTCGGAACAATACTATTCGACAAGAATGAGTTTCAGTTCCAGGAACAGATCGAAGGGAGCCTCACATGGCAAAACCTTTATTCTTAAGGTGCTTCTGACAGGAGGTTCCCCCAGTGCGAAAGAGGTAAATTATTCAAGTCAGAATCATAAAATGAAAAGTAGCTGTAACGAAGTAAAATGAACCAGAGGAACGTTAGACACCATGGGCATACTAAAACCAAACAAGGTGACACCTGAAATGACGTGATGAACTGCGAGCACTTTATTCAACTTAGACAACGCGACTGCAGACAATATAGGAATAGAAAAAACTCCCAAGTCAAATGACAAAGGCGTCTCTCTGAATACAAGACTTAGAAACTGACTTAGAAACTGTCGGCTCTAGGCAAGTCCACACATAACAAGATTTACGGATCAAATGAAGATTTGATCATCGACTCGAATAACCATTCCGGCTTCTGACTAAGAATCAACGTGAAGCCGCGAAAAATGAGGAATCGGTAAAAACGAAACCTGGGACTTCACCGTTCTGAACGCTATTCAGACCACAAATAAAAGGTACATGAAAAAGGGGTTGATGCCCGCAATCAAGAGAAGCCAAATCAAACCCTTCTCTCAACACAGAGGAAGATAAATCGAAACTTCGTGACTTGGAAGGCCGAATGGATCCGGAACAGACGAAACAAAACAAAACGGCGGAAACGACATTGATATATGAACGTCAAAAGTGAACACCTAAAGGTCTGAAAGTATTTTAAAAAATAATGTAAGCAAACAACTCTTCAAAACGAACGAACCGGCCTGCTTTCCTCTTAACTGGATTACTTAGGGAAATCAATCACTCTATCTCGGGCAACCTGTGACAAAAACACAAGGACTGAAGGTACAACTTCAAAGATACGTATGCACTGATCTATTTGACCCATAGTGAAAATGTAAGCTAGCGTGAGAGAGAGAAAAATAAATCAGTATACAACGAAAAACAACCATAGTATAACGAAATACAAGTAATCTCTATTTTAGTGAGCAAAGAAGTTTCAGATAATTACACAACATTCGAGCTTTAATTATGAGCTTTCCTACACATTGATTCCTTCAAATTCTTTATTTAGTAGAAGATACAGGATGGGAATGGTTTATTACAGATCAGCACGGAAAATAGCAAAAAGAAAACTCGTTTATTACAAAAGGAATGGTGATCTGAGGTTTTGTACTTGGAATAATAATAAATGGAAGACCATACTAAGAGTAAATTTATTTTTATGATAGGTAGCATTAAAGACTAACTACTGCGTATTAGGGCTTGAGAGTAGGACCAATACAGAAAGCAGTAGGAATACAAACTTTTAGTGACATTTGGATGAAAAATAAAGAAATGTGGTTATTCTCGGTGCTAATATTTAGCAGACGCAGGTATATCACTTGGTGTCATACACCAATTTATTAGGCTGATGAATAGGAACCCAAATGGAAAACTTAACTCGGTCACATGACGAGGACCACTGTTCAGGGTTTGTATGTCCTCATGTTAGGTCATGGTCTGACTACTCCTGGACTTCTTTCAGTAACTGCCTGCCCCAACAAGCCTCGAACGCCAGGGGAGCCTCTCCGTTGACAAGTGTAATACTTGCTGTTCATGAAGGTCAATCATCTGAAATAATGCGCGAATGCGATAACCTGAAACTTTGGGCCTGACAATAGCATTGCAATATTGGTTATCTCACTAAACACGTGTGTTGGGGCTTAGATGTCGTTGTTCGAACAACGATGGACTTATGTTTAATTCCGATCCACAATGGTCGATTGATTGCACCATAGGCACTACATGGTCGGACTTCTCCAGTAAACACGTCAGGTTTCACACCAACAGGCCACAAGTAATGGTGACAAAAATCATAAGATCACCGTTGTTCAGCTGACTGAAAACCAAATTTTATTGCAAAAATGACCATTTGTTCATTAGAAACTGTTTGTGAAAGTTCATCACCAAATCTTAGCATGTAAAATACTGCTGCTTACTTCCTTGCAATGCCAGATCGATACAATGCAGTGCAAACAACCAGAAATCATGATTTAATCAAGCATTTTATTGAAGTAGTTGCATTGCGATCACAGTTAGACCCAACTGAGACGTCTGAAAACAGTGAGAAAGTGGCGTGGCGACCATCCGTAGGTTCATAACAATAAACTTTCTTTGTGTGGCTTTACGCTTTACATTTCACGACTTCGACATCTGAGAGTGCCATTGCATGTAATTTGTGAACTTATTTTCTCGTGCGTTTCATATCATTGGACCTACTGCTCTTCTGTTATCGTCCCCGGTCTGTTGTCTAAGGATTTCATACTGATCAGATACTATTCGAAAAGTATCTTTAGATATGGAGCTGTCCCTTACATGGCGCTGACCGACTCCATTGCCAACCAACACCTTGAGGCATATGACCGTTTGTGTGGCTCAATCTTTTCTGATGCATCCGGTCTACATTCAACCATCTGTTGCTCTATTTTCACTTGCCACCCGCAATTAATTTAAACCTTTATATACACTCGCATCACAATTTTTCACAATCCGCTGTACCTTATCTTCCCCATTTACTGGTTTCCCGAGAATGACTATCGAACAAACTGGGGCACAATCTCATGGAATTCAGGCTACAATTTTCTACTTCAGCTACACGTTCCCGCATCTCATCATCATAGACTATTTACTGAAGGTCACATCTTTAAATCTACTTTGATCGCACATAGGCCAAACTTACTTATTTAATTTACTGAGGTGGGCTACTTGGAGCGGATAAACCGGCTCCACAAATGTATTTGACGGTCGCCGCCCATGCTTGGCGGTTGGTTGCAAGATCCTTGCAGACCTCGATTATCTGAACGACAGCTGTCAAGGCCATGATGGCCACCAAGGTGGGTCTCATCGGGTGACAGACGACCAACGCGTGAGTTTAAGTCTCCGGCCAGGATCACGATATCCGACTTAGGTACTTTGAGAAAAAGCTAATGTAGGTTGTGATAGAAGGCGTCCATGACTGTATCCGGGCTACCGTCTGTGGGAGCGTATGCCGGAACCACGAATAAGCATTGCTCATTTTGTTTCTGCTTTTTGACCTTACTTGAGCCTCTGAATCTCACTGCGCCTAGTTTGGCTATCGATCGGGATCCAATCCAATAGACCAGCCTCGACCCTGGTGCTTAAGGCAATACCAACGCCTGCTTGACCAGACGCTGAGGCGATAGGGTCCCCGGAGACGCTCAGCTGAAACGCTTCTTTTGGATTGGAAAGAGACGTTAATCGGATCACTGAGCTCGGATCCTGGATGCGTGTTTCCGAGAGGCAACACACATCAATCTCTAGACTTTCGAGCGTACGAGCTAAACCTGCTTGTTGTCCCATACGCATTAGAGTTCTAACGTTGAACGAAGCCAATTTGAACGCGGAGTGAGGTCGGAGGAATGGAATGGTCGGCTCCGAGGCTGATGTCAAGGAGGATAGCGGCGAGCTACAACATGAACCTACGGCAGTGGAACCGTTCGGGGTGGGACGAACAGGGGAAAAAATGGGGGTATTGAGTGGGGGGAAGGTGGAAGTATCGCGTGCATAGTTTACGAGAAAGCGTTCGCAGAAGTGTAAGGTTCTGTAACATGCGTGAGCGTGTATGTTCATAAGTCCATAGTTCCTTGCACAACCAATTGCGAACTGCAAGGCACCAGCAAGTAATCCCTCGACTTGGAAGTAAAGGGATCAATGAATTTGGTTTTAAAGGGTCAGTCACATCAAGCATTGTCACGAGATCATCATTGGGTTTATGTGGCTTTTAAACAGGAAACAGATGACCAGCCCGAAACGTACCACATTCTGTTTGTTCAGGACTGCTTATTTGTTGCGGTACGCTAAAACTTATTCGCAGCTAACCTTCTTCGGTGAAGATAACACCCCATCTACAACCCGGGGCGCGCCCGGTAGCATTCAGCTCTGCTTAACCCGAGGGACCAGCCAAAGCAAAAGTGATAACTTTTCCACTAAGATCATATCCACAATGGATGAACAAAGTGCATCCTTACTTGACTCCCACAAGACGGGTGAGGTGTATAGTCTTCAACACTGGAAGAACTTTGATACTTTATCAAGCGGCATTGTTTATCCCAACCGGTCTACAGACTCGCCCACTTATCCGAGTACAAAAAGCGCATGTCGGTCCCATCTGATCTTTGAGACTATCGATAAATTGCCAACAACGAAAGGATATATGTGATGAATCTCCACGACTCAAGGGTTTTTACTTTCTCACGATTAGGATAGATGATCGATAAATTTTACATCCATGTACAAACTCATTCTTTGAAGCTCCCACAAACTGATTTTGGTACAATAATCATTTGCTCCCATTTCCAGACGCAACAAGATGATTGTGTGAAAATGACAGAGAACACACTGAATAAGAATAAACTAATCTTGACTAGTCTTCGACTCCAGGGTTATCTATAAGGGTGTTAGGAGGGTTTTCTGTACCTCACGACAGATCACCAATATTATCAGATTAAACTTCCGTTTCTAAGATTTCGTTTGCCGATTAGTACTGGGAGAAAAAACTAACATAAGCGGTCATGTAATATACACTATGCCCAACATCAAGGGCTTGTGGGTTTTGGTGTAGAGTAACGATGTGGAAGATCATAAGCCTCATCGCACAAGGGTAACGGAGACGAGGAATGATTGCTAGTCTTTTTCATTAACATACTCGTGTGTGATGAACCGTAGACAGCGTAAACCCCACATAGGTAAGAGGACCTGCTGTTCATCAATAAAAGCCGGCAACCAAAGAACCACGACATGAAATGCTGAACCACAGAAGGCCACGCAAGGTTAGTTGTGCTATTGAGCCAAACGACAAAGAGGCCGAGGACCACCAAAGTTGGATGACGAGGGTAGTAGAATATA
>UZAN01051448.1:0-13637 GCA_900618425.1 Echinostoma caproni | reverse complement strand
CGCGAGTACACGATCGGCGACACAAAGTCTGTCACTGCGTACGCGTGGGTGATCCATCGGTCTGGGATTTACAATACACACCTGCGTAACAGATTTCGTTGGCAAGCGGCACAATTTGACTGTTTTCTGTGATTGATAATACATAGGTCGGGTTTGAGCTGCCTGACGGGCCCAGTTTCAGTGCACGTACAACTGAGGTGAGTCACTACCACTTATGGTGTTCGTACTTTCAAATCGGTGTTATATTCTGTGGGTCACCGCACCATTTGTTACTTTCTCCATACATCTTAGTATACTTTGGTGTCAATGAGGTTATTTAGGTGGAACGATTATTATCGAGGAGGATCGCAGTGAGCGTAGTTAATTTGAACATTCTCATTCTCTCTCTGAGAACAGAAAACTGGACGATTTTTTCGTCCCTGTTGGGATTCATCCGTAGTGTGCCCCTTCACGAGCTCGGATCTGCGAATATCCTTCGCTTTGGGGGGGATAAGATCCCTTATCTATGAACCCCCAATAGTCAATGGCCAAGATCTGTTAAATAGCATCAAATTTAATCTTACTTTTCACAATCAATTGTATCTTTTAACTCAAAATAACGTTTGTTTCATTTGGTGGATTGAAGTTCACATTGAAATGAACAGCGGGAGAAACATGAAGCTCCCATTGAGATAGAACAATCAGATTGATTGAATATATCTCTTACCGGTTTAAATTTTGTGATGAATGGTGAATTCCACACAGTTATCAAACGCGACTAGCAAGGAGTTGGTTTATATACCTGAAAGTTAATTGCTATTCCACTACTCAAAAGCTAAAGGCAATTGAAAAGGAACTGAAATCTAGTCTAGCAGATATAACTGGGCACGTTGGCCAACCTAAATGGACTACCGGATTGGACGAAAGGTTTCCCGATTGCAGTTAGGAGAGAGAGAGAGAGAGAGAGAGAGAGAGAGAGAGTAAGCTGTCTGTCTAAATGAACTCTGACTACCAGTAAAGACGTTATCAGAACAAACTATAACTGATAATTTTGGTCAGCCCCGGTTGGAGGCTGGTTAGCACAGTGATAACACGCATAGCTGTCATCTGAGGAGTTGAGCGTTCAAATCCCGGATGGGCGGTGGATATGCACTACTGAGCAAAACTCCAGCCTGAGTCTTCCCGAGGTCTATAGTGTGCGAATGGGAAAGTTTGAAGGATGATCAGTCAAGGGACAATCTGAGGTTTTCTGTCGCGTTTGGGTTTAAATTCAAAGTCTCATCGATCCTCAGCGTGAGTTCGATGATGTGCGCGAGTGATGCAATTCTAGCCCACTGAATTGATAACAGTGACCGATTTGTGTCAGAATTAAGGATGGAAACTGTAGCTAGCGAATCGACCGCAGTGACTTTCTTAAGGTTCTGAGTAATAGAGAATACCGAAAGCAATGCGAAACCAAACTGTTATTTGGTCGATCAGTTTGATTTTCACATTGATTTTTGTAACATGTTTTCTAATGATACATTGCTAGATGAGAAGGGAAGACAACTGTGTGGTTCAATGTAATAACCAATTCAAACCATTGGCGGTTGAATTTTTATCTCCCTAAATTATAGGAAAACAGTTAAATTAAAAAAACTGGAGTTACAATGATCAGGTCCAAAGCACCGTATATGGTGAATTCCTTTACATGAATGTCTATCTTCTAGACGGTTTGTAAAACAGTTTGAATAAATTGCCTTAGAAATCGTGAATTAATAAAATGCCACGCATCTACAATATCATTATTTCATCTGCCTGAATTCATATTTTTAGGGGTACCTAAAAAATGGAATAACAATGAATCAAGTGTGATGGGTCGGTATTCGCACTTTTCGTTCACAGTCAAGTTCATTATCTTTCTCCCCTCAGCTGAGCACATGGCAGAAAAGTTGTGGACAAGTTAGACAAAATGAAACATGGAAATTGGAAATAAAGAAGGTATTTGATAGGCAATGAAGTTTATTAAGTGATACTGAACAAAAATCACCAAAATGCGGTTGCTTTTGTGGGTGTGCGTATCAGTAAACCGCTGTATTTGCTTTATTTCTGTCGGGACTCGAACTACTTATGACTCAAAATCCTTACCTACACAGTATATCATTAACACGTGGAGTGCACTACTACATTGATACGACATTATGTTCCATTCTTCATACGAATTGACACAAACAAACAGACACACACACACACACACAAGGGCCGGTATATTTTGATGTTATGGAAACAATACACAAACGCACAACTGCTGATGTACATGAATTCACATTGAGAACACTTGGAAAATATTTACTAATTCACATCTTTTAAAGGTGAATATTTGGTAACGTTTCATCACTATTTTCCTTCGGATTAGATGAAAATTTATCTGATCGGTAGCTTTCGCAGTCTCAGGTTACAAGATCAATTTCATTCTGGGGATAAGCTAAAACTCATTGCCATAAAGGGCGTTCAAAACACTAAAGCCTTGGTGGAGAGGCCAAATTTTTTTGACTAAAGTATGACTGCTTCATCGTTTGACACATCTTGTCCCACTCATCCAAGAAGTCACAGAGCTAAATCCCCCTTTAATCCCCCTTTTAGATATGATTGGGTAATTTCCACGAGTTGCACCTTTTTTGTAGTCCCTCAATCTGACACGAGACTGTCTGATCACCAGTTCGTAATGTTTGGGATGCTCTTGTCACCTGTTGTCTAGTCGTGTGATGATGGAATTCCTGCTCGGCACAGTCGAGGTGCATTGGGGCATTCTAAAGACTCGAGGCGAGCGGCTCGTGCTAGCGGGCTAAGTGTCATGTCATTTGTTGCACATGGCCCATCTGCTGGATCGTTTTCATCGGACCTGCAAAGGTGAATGAATAACGAATCATTCATCATTCAGCCTAGAACTGAATAACCATCCTGCAGTATTCTGTTGGTGTACGTTTCGATAACATGATTATCTCTTTCTTTCTCTGCTGATTTCAGTTTTCAGACTCATTTTCTGAGATTGTAGATTAAAAAACACGATTTCGGGGTAAAATACAGACGATGAGAAAGCACTTTATACAAAGGCATTTCTTCTACAGTCACGAAAGGTGAGTACAAGAAAATATTTAGAAAACACATTTTTTGATAACGACACTATTACATTTTCCGCCAACAAGCAATCAGTCAAGGATCTCTGGGGATCGAAACTTGGTCGACAGAATTCATCGTGTGTGTGTGTGTGTGTGTGCCGGGAGGGGNCGGGAGGGGGGGGGGTAGTTGTGTCTAATGTTAGCATCGCTTTTTGAGTTTGAACTATGAGCATTACGCCCAACGTACGCTTCAACATCATTTTCCGATAGGCAGAAGTCTCCGTATTTCTTCCCCCCCCCCGTTCCCTCCCGCCCTCCCTACAGCAAGGAACATGTCGGATTCCACTGGTCCGTTGGATCTAAGATTACAGGCCGAACGTCAGTTTTTCAGTAAGGATATGAAAAACGACACAATGCCCAGAAACAAAAGACTGGTTGATGGGAGCGCCGGGAAAGGTCACAAACGTGCACGTCCTGTGGAATCGCAATCGAGTCGCCTTAGTTGCATCCCTGTGTCTGACACGGAAGTATTCATCTGTCCAGTTTGCCGCTCTCACTCCTCAAATTTGCAACATTTTATTGAACACATGTCCACACATATTGCGAATTCGACGGACACCAAAAGTGAGAACAAGTTTCCCCTCGTCGAACGAAATATGCGATCTTTCGGACGAAAGCCACCGGTGCTCATAGAATCAGCCCTATCGATATCTCCTGGACATTCGAGACCTCGATCTGCAGTCAGTTACTGCGAGGATCGTGTAGTAGGACAGTCTGAACCGGTACAACCTCAGCCGGACCCGACCGTGTTCAGTCGTGAAACGTCGTTCACCTGTTCTCTTTGTCTATCTGACGGGAATTACTCGAGCATTTGGGAGCTGGTTGTAAGTGTAACTGACGGGTAATTCAATTCATCTAAATCAGATCTACTTTCGGTTTTGTCATAAAGCAAAAGAAATATTTATTGTTTTCAGCTTATTTGGGGGAAAATCGAAAGAGAACGAGGCCACTGGATCATAACATTTCAAACTATTTGCAACTTTTTAAATAATGTTGAAGTTTTATAACTTACTAACACAGGAAGATTTATACGTAAACCAAGTCACGTTTTATGGTTGACTGAATGATTGAATGCTTGATAATGTATGAGAAAATGTAATCGTCCGCTTAGTCGAACACAACTTCGAATGTGGAGAATCAATTTCTGCGGAGAGTTTTACATCGAGGCGGACCAGTCAGCTTTGCCGAAAAATTGAATACCACACTTGAAAGGATGCCCCATTCTTATAAACCAAAACAAATCGTAGAAAAATCAAATCAGAATGGAATTTTACAACTAGCACAGATTGAATATTTAAGGAAAATTTACGGCGCAGTATCGATTTCTATCCGTGGTCCATCGTCCTCACTTCTGTACGATCCCATTGATTGGATTTGCCGCCCCCTCCCGCTGCGTTCTGTGAAGTGCCTGCACCTCTGCCAAAAGAATAAAGAGGAAGGTAAACATTATCAATATTTGGCAGTGATGCTATTACGATAAAGGTCTTTTCATTCTGATGTGATGTGTAGCACGCAGCGGATGAGAAAAATCGACATCTAATCAGATACAAACAGTGCAACGCCAGTGCGGTCTGGTGACCGTTTATAATCCTATGGCTGTCTAGATTTTCCAAGAATACTGAAAATTAGAATCCAAAGCTAAACGACATATGTACCGAAAATCGAATGGATGTTCTAACTATCTCCCATTAGTTTACCCGTCCTTAGCACTGAGTAATGAATATTCATTTGAATAAATCATAGTCTGAAATGATCGCAAAGTGAACGTGGATAAGATAATTCGATAATGTAGATAGATCGGCGAGCTACCTATTTTCACGCAAACACGATATCGTATGATTACGTTTAATCAGAACATTCGTTGGATACCGCCGAGACCATCAGAAAGGGCTAGAATTACTTACCGGTCTTGTTGGAGGAGGAGTTCGGTACAATGCGGAGTAATTTGTGCAAATTTTGCAGCATTTTTGTGTGACGGGGACGAGAAATGAACTCACACTATGAATGTCATATTATTCACGCATACCAGCATATGATGATCTGTGGAAACTAAAGGTGCGGTTTCTATCCTCCATTGGGCAATGCCCTAGGTATGGTTGAAATTACATCAACATTCTGAGATCCTGTGTGAACGTCTCTCTCTCTCTCTCTCTCCAAAACTTTCGATCAGCCCATTATTAGCTGCTCTCTTATCACGGCCAACTCACAATAAAATCGTTGGAAATCCTGCTGAATGAATTAAGTGGGTTATAATTAACAACCATTACTATTCTCATTCTGCTGCGTTCTTGAACAGGGATTTCCTAAAATGAACTGATTTTACGTCTGAAACAGACACCCTTTTTAACGAAAGTCAGCTTATATGGCATTCCTGTTGTGACAAGTGCCTACGAGTGACATCCGAACGCCATTAGGAACAATTCACAGGCACCACGCACTGTTGATAATGGTATTCGATGTGGGTTTCACTCCTTGTACACACTACAGACGAGCCACAAACAGGACGAAACGGCTGTCCAGTGCTTTTTATGGGTGGTCACAAACATTTCCACCGCATTTAAAATAACCTTTGAATTAATCCCCATACCCATTGACATCGACTGTGAAGGTTCACTTGAGTGCGCTTTTCCCGTCCAAGCCCTGCATAAGTCACTGAATTACTGGGTTCACCTGATACAATCCCGATGGCTTTCCATGCAACGGCAGGTGAAATCTCATGCCGCCACAGATCTGGATAGGATGCTGCAAGCGACAATCTTCCTGACGTTTGCTGATGAAGTTTAATTGAAAGTTATATCCACAATGGGGTACAGCGGACAGCAACTACACCTTTTCAACTTCAAGTGAATCCAGCCGATTACACTCCACTGGAAACCCCACAAGATTATTGGTGTTTCGGCCGTCAAATGTCACCCATTGGACCGGGTCCGTCTAAGCCCCGTCCAGTCTGAATGAACTCACTTCTCGGTAAAGTACTTTTGGAGTGAGTTACCGAACGAGGTTGAATGATTCGGGGAGGGGGATTCAGTTGGACCGTTCTCCCCCCCCCTCCTCCACCCACCCACACACCCGTTCCACCCGGGAACGTCATGTTCGTGAGTGTGCGTCATAGATAAGAATGAATAAACCCGGAGTGAATTGACCTCTGACGGTCCGGTGAGGAAGCGAATTACGTCGAGATGGATCGATAAGTCGGTCACCATGCCCAGACGTGAATGTGAGCATGATTCTTTGTATGAGTGGAGTCAGTCTAAGCCCCTCAATAACCCAATAAGTAAATTCCATTGAGGCCGAGTTTCTCTCGAATTAAACCGATTCCTTTGAATCAAATGCGATTGCTCACATATTTCTGACATTGAAATGCACACTTGACAAGATACTTAACAATGGTAATAGTGGTGATAGAAGTAACAGTATTTCACCTGAATAGCAAGATTAAATCCGAACCTATTCACTAGCTAACAGAAATCATAGTTTTTCTGTCATTCCCTGGCTGATTAACACATCCTATCCACAATGCCAATGGCAACAATTTGTTACCTGCAGCTTCTCCCTTCGCTACTTAGCTGCATCGCATAGGTTCTTATCTTTATTGTATCATTGCTCAATCCGTCGCATCTTTTCGCATACTGGTTACATCTTTGCGATCGTTTATAGTTTAGTGAATGAGACAGGCGGTGATTTGAATTAGTTACAGTTAACCATGATCCCACAAGTTAAGGTAACTCTGTAATGGGTCGGTAAAATATTCTCCCCACGGTTGTCTTAATACTGAATGTCAAATACGAGAAAAGGTTCAGTGGCACCGCAGATACCACTTTGCAGTATATTTCCTGTATTTGTTACTACAAAAGATTGTGTAAACGAGCTACCTATTATTAAGGTGGAAAGCAGTGACATTGTTTCTGCTCTGCACTGAACTGGGCAGTTGTGTAGACATCACACATTATTACTCAACTTCTCTGTGGTCACTGGCGTCTTCCGGCCTATATTCACTCCGCTTTTGAACCAGCCCGGTTTGTAGGAAATGGTGTATTTTTCACAGATCAACTTGCCGATTTTTATTTTAGCGGAATAAGACGGTTGATCTGTTCGCACGATTACCGAAAACTCAAACTTGATGCGTTCAGTCAGACCAAACGTGATTTGTCATCTTTCCTTTATATGGTGGTTGTGAAAAGTTTAGTAACCTCTTAGGGATCCGAACCCACACATGGACGCCGCCTACGCTTTGTACGCGATAGCCCTACCAGCTGAGTTACGAGGCCACACCAATGGCACTGACATTTTCACATTCGAATTACCCATCGAACAGCGAAATTTCGAAACAGAGCGGTCGGCTTTCCGCATCAGATACACAGACGATTCAGTAAGGGTGCGGATTGACCTATGAGTTTTGATCACCCACTGCCATCTGACACGGTTTAATCGAGTACAAGGGTAAATCAATGTCAGCTGAATTTTGTTCTCAACAATGCGTTTCCAGCCTAGTGAATCACCGGGTATGGCACTAACAGATCATTAGGTATTGTGTCCTATCAGTTAGAACGGATTAGAAACTTTGCTGTTTCCATGGCCGTATGAGTGATTGCCCCATGTGACACTTTTAAATACCCCCCTCATTTACTGTCTATTTCTCATGTTTTCATACTTGCTTCATTCATTCTTATCTAACATTCCTCATATCGTGTCCACTTTACACATGTTACCTGGTTTTGCCTTATCCATTTATCCTGATCTGATAGCTTGTAGTCCACTGAACATTTTGCATACACATTCATTCACTACCAGCTTAAGCGAATAAAGCGGGTTATGGCAAACGACAACTGGGCATACACTATATGTATCCTAGCCAGCGAAGTCCACCAGTCTGAATTCGATGAGCTAGCAGGTTTATCCCAAAACGCATGACGGCTTAGCTCAAGAATGCTCGTTCGCTTCATTCCGCTTGGGTTGAACTACGTTAACGCCGATAATCGAAATACGTCTACGAAAAAAATGAATAAGAGAACGGTGCACCTCACACCACCGAAACGTTCATCCTCGCTCGGTAACTCACTCAAAAGTACTTTACCGAGAAGGTAGTTCATTCGGACTGGAGGAGGTTTAGACAGACCCGGTCCAATCGGTGACAATTGATGACCAAAACACCAGTCATCTTATGGGGTTTCCAATGGAGTGCAATTGGTTGGATTCACTTGAAGTTACGACGGATTCACTTGAAGTTGAAAAGGTATAGATGTACACAGCAGAAAACAATGAAGGACACAATTAGGAATTGATGGTTCTGGGATAAAATAAATAAAATAAATTTTTTCGTCTAATACTTCGTAATTGATAGGCAGTAATTAATCAAAAGTTAGCGAAAGGGATTAGGGAAAAAAGATTGTTTCCGTCATTTAACCACAATTTGTTCTGTTTTTCGAAACTCTCTCCCGGGAACCAGCACTGGAAAGAAGTTCGACCCAACAGGGGTCAGCAAATTCAGTTCATATGATGAAGTTCACCGTGTACAGAGTAAAAGAAGCATCGACTGAAAAGTTAGGAAGCACTCACTGTACAGTCTTTTCTCTCCTTCGAGTCCCACCCACAGTGAGAGTCGGTCGCCTCTGTGAGTTTCCAAGTTGGGACCTCACAAACAGGATGCGACCCTCTTCTCCAACCCACTTGACCAACGGGTAGCGGATTAGACGGTTAATCATTTGGTCCATACATATTCACAGATTTGCACAGTAAATGAAACCGGGGCAAGGTGAGATAGTTGTATATCGTTTTTCAGCTTTGTCAGTTCACACTTCGTTTGCATCGTACACGACGAAATTAATCGCACAATCAATACAAATTCTCTACCACTGTCATATAAATTAAGTTTATTTGCAGTCACCTTGAGTTGCTAAAAACATGATCTTTGGTAAGTCAGACTGCATCGCACTTTTAACTTCATTTTCTTTCCAGCAAACTGGTGCATAAAGAGAGGACAGTTGAACCTCCTTCTTTGTGCTTCACTATTCGGTGACACCACCACAGAAGCACCTTCAAGAACTGAACAATCAAAATGACCGTTTTGGCCATATTTTCAGAACGGAATGAGATATATCTATCAAATCAACTGCAATAGAAATAACGTAATGAGAGCTGTCGAAAGATGCCATAATTTTCATAAGAGTTACGGAATTTTATAAGAAAATACAAGTTTAAAAATTGGAATGTTTCCAAAATGCATTTTCTGAGTATGGGCTCTGAATTCGATAATCTTTATCGCTGAAATCATATAGTATTACTTAAACACCTCCACCACGCAAAGTAAACCGGGTGGATTTAGGTTACCGTATGACATTCACAAGTAGTAAGTGCAAACTGTCTTCGAACAATCTTGTTACCATTGTCGCATTTCCCGATTCAGGTTCACCATGGGAACACCATCGTAGTCATTCTTAGAATAATGATTACCGAAACCACCACTGATCAGAAATTGTGAAAATGTTCGATTAGTTAGTTAGTTTTAGGAGATCAGAACACCTTTCGGTTATCATAACTGAACCACAACGCAGTATTTTAGGATTCTCACAGCCAACCCAGGGGAAACGATGGAGGCACATTATCAGTTGATGAATGTCACATATCGGTAAACAAAGGATGGAACAACCTATGCACCTGACGTGATATTATCTAGGCTCGCTGATCTGAAAAGAGGGAAGACATTTTTCGACGCTCTAGCGTTATGGTAACTTCATAGCTCTGACTGACTGTTTTTGAACGCACAAGGTGGGAGTGGTTCAACGGAATCGCGATTGCTTCACATGTTGACAGCAAGCGGTGCTTGATCTGCTTCGAACTCACCCTGGTGATCGTGTGGATGGGCCCGACCGCTACACTCATTCCGACACGATGTTCGGATTCGACCAAATGAACAGTGATTGCCGTGCCCCTGATTCTTGTCATTCCGCGACTAAGCCAACTGGAGTGGTGTCCTCCAATTTATTCTCTTATGATTCTCTATCAACATTTAGGCAGCATCCTCCTCCTATGCTGGCCCGAAAATCACACGATCGATCGGTTGGATGGTTCAGTCGCAACAAGGGACCTAGCGGTTGCCCAGCTAACCCGAGCGAGAAACCACGCCTTGTCTACAACCGTGAGTCTTAGGCAGGCTCAGTGAACTTCCACTGTGCAGCAGGAGTACTAGCAGCACACGGATGGACTGACCGTGACAACAATAAGATCATTTACCCCAAAAATACAAGCCGGTCATCAGACAGTCTCGTGTTGGGTTGAGGGAGCCTAAGTGCCGCAAATAGCGCAAAATGATCCAATCATATCACAGAAATGGTCATAGGGAATTTACTTGTTCAAGGTCACGGGTAAGAGGAACACGATAATGTTAGACGATGGGGCAATCGCAATGTCGTTATCTCGCCTACCATGTGATTCACTAAGCCGAAGACACTCTTGAGTAGAACTTTCAGCTGCGGTTCATCTGTACTTTTACCCAATCAAAAGTGTCGAACATCAAACCGTGGCCGCAACTCACAAGCCGATTCACTACCTCCAAAAGGGTCGGGTGCGCTTGGTGAGGAAAGCCGACCGACACTCGCGAAGACCAAGTCACAGTTGCCGGTCTCTGCAAGAGGAGCTTCAGGGACAGTGACTGCACATTTCGGGTGACTCAACTCGCCAGCCCTGAGTTTTTGGGACACGTTCGAAGAGTGCAGTCGTCTCAATCGGCTAAAGAGAAAACCGGCCCCTTCAATTATAGAAATGCAAAAGTCATTTTCTTCAAACCCGGTCGGTTTGGAGTAGAACAAATGGGTTCATAAACAAGCCAGTGACCACGGCGAAGTTAAGTAGTAATGTGAAAATATCCCTATCTCCAACCTCCAAGTGTTCATTCAAAAATTACCTCGACAGCTATCGCATACCGATTAAACCATTCAGCGCGTGGTGTCTCATCTTTCATCCATCCATCCAAATTATTCCATGACATAGCGATGAGGGAATCCGATTGGCTGAAAGGTGTGGAATTTGCAGTGGCATGAACGCACCTAGCTAAAGTAGCCATTGTTGAATGAGGATGCAATCTGGTCTGATAAGGCCATTGTCCGCCTTCATGGAGGAACTAACAGGAAAAATCAGGTTTATTGTTCACAGTTTCAATCGCCAAATTCGGGTTTGGTTTGGGATACGTAACATGAAAAATCAAGAAATGGTACCCTTCGTGAAATCAATGTCAAGGCACATAAAATAGCCAGACCGTAAAATAGGTACCGATCGAATTGGGGCATGAAACTTGAAGCGGAAACAGCCACATATCAGTCATAAATAGGTTATAAGTCGGATAAAGCTCTCGGGGAAAGAAGAAAGGCAGATTACTACATGTGGCCTCAAACTCGTGAGTCATGCATCGGAGATTAAACGGTGTTTGTGTTGAAGGATTGTTAATTAAAAAGAGAATAAAGTTGACACGGATATGATTCGAAATCTCAGACACAGGAACCAAGTTGCTCCAATGGTTGCTCCAAAGTCCCTAGAGGGTGCAATACTTTAATCAAGAGGAAAATTTGTTTTATTTTGCAAATATTTTGGTTAAAATTACAGGTAATTCGATAAAATTTCTTATTTTGACTTTTCATTCGGTCGTGGTTTAGATTCTCCAAAATGATGATGTTCGTGCATTTGGGAACGCAGATATTCCAAAAATCTACGGATGTGGAGTACTTTTTGCACGGAGTACATACAGGTATTGACCAAACTCGTGAAACACCCTGACTTTCATCACATTTTTTCCTCCCAACGCTTATTGTTTCGAGTCTCACTCACGGGATTTAATTGAATATTGCCCCACATCAGACGCAACATATCGGATATGATAACCACTTATGCCTTTGCTTTCATTGGTGGAAAGCCGTAAAAATGTACGATTTCTCAATTTTGACGACGTTGCTGGTGCATCAGTTGTAAAATGACAAAGCCATAGTAAATAACACAAATAGAGTTTATTTATCGAAATGACTCATAGACTTGATGCAGGTATTGTACTTTCATCTCGTTCATGTTTTATTTACCCTTCTTCCTTGGTGAGCATTGGGGGCAATCGCTTTTTCTTGGAGTCCACTAAGTTGACTGCCCAAAAGAATTCGCCGGTTTCCTCTAATACATACGACACCCTAACCACTGATGACCACTGTCGAGGCAGCTAACTTATCTCTTTTTCTAACACGGAAAATTTTACGATTAAATTAAAATCCCAGCTACTGCGCGGTAATTGAACAAATTCGACCCTGAAATTGACCCCTCCAGAAACTACGTGAATGTGAAAAATAATATTCAATTATATCTCACCGTTGTCTACTACAAAAAGATTTCCGCGCATGCATTTTGAGAGTGACAGTCATTGAAAACCTGCCTTAT
Organism: Echinostoma caproni; assembly: GCA_900618425.1. Taxonomy (NCBI): domain Eukaryota; kingdom Metazoa; phylum Platyhelminthes; class Trematoda; order Plagiorchiida; family Echinostomatidae; genus Echinostoma; species Echinostoma caproni. Next base: position 1,092 of record UZAN01051448.1, on the reverse strand, counting down.
CAGTGCAAGACATTTTGCGATATCCAGATTAGTGTGTGCAGGAGACTAACAATAAAGCGCTCAGTATTTACTTCCCTTCCAACTCGCTATGCGAGATGGATATTTATTTCTTTTGACAGGCAAAAGGAAATGCATTGGAACACGAAGTCAGTGGATAATCGTTCTTCGCCTACTGAATTTCCCGTTGGTGACCAGTGAGATAAACCTAAATGGATGGGCGACGCGATTTGAATTTGTTGGCAAAATCAATAAATGGGTAATACAAACGTACTCCGGGATCTCGCAGCGCAGTGGAGTAAACCGATATGCGCAACAAGAAGTCTCTCGGCTCGTAATCTTACAGCGGGAAACGATACGAGGCTTTCCGGGCGACAAACAACGACCGACAGCGGGGAACGACGGTAGGGATGCGGGACCCGGTTTGGCAAGGAAACACTGGAAGACAGGTCTTCAAAGGGTCGAAGTTGAAGTTAAACCTGCAAGGTAAAGCAAACAAAAAGCCATTAACCGAAAAGGTCCAGTGATATACAAGCATTCACGATAAAATGTTACTGGCGCGGTGCTCTGCTCTGTTGGGCGTTCCATAACAGCTTCATCTCAGGTGGCCTCAGCTGCGTTTCAAATTGAGCCATCATTTTACAAACGTCAGCCTGATGAAAAAATGGCTAATCCGCCTGGACTGTCCTCCATATTGGTTGTGTGCAACTTTTCTCAGCTGTGATCAAATTTAACCATCGTCTTGCTTCGATGTGATCGGATTTTCTCCCTTTTGGCTTACCGACGCGGGGCCTTTGAATTCGGCCGCGCCATTTATTTCGAAAATCATATTTACACTTTTGTGGATTTATTTGTCATTTAATCGCATTGTTATCAATTTCAAGGACACCAAATGCTATCCTACACGAGCAGGTTCATGAAATCGTTGTTATCGCGCGAAATGCGCCTTTTGTGAAATATTCCAAAAATGTGAGAAATAAATTCAAGCGGATGATCAAAACACAAGACGGTAGAAGGAGGAAGCATCGAGCAGATTGGCAAGTCGCTCTCAGACAGTGCAGCACCAGTCAAATGCAGATTCCTCTCATTTTAACA
>UZAN01051446.1:2861-14263 GCA_900618425.1 Echinostoma caproni | reverse complement strand
ATGTGTTTGTGAGAAACATTAAGATTGCGAATTTTTTCAACAAATTCAAACGAATCTTTCAGAGTATAGTTCGAAAATTTTTCTCTGATTGGTTGAATGAGTTTGGCTAACCAGCGTGCTAACTTTTGGTGGGGTGATCCAATCATAGATAGTATGGGCCGTAGTGGAATGTCATCCTTGTGTACTTTGGGGAGCCCAAAACCTGTCACTCTTTTAACCAAACGTGATCTGAATGTATGTACACAGCTGATGAGATTACCACGAAATAGTTGAATTCAACACATCCTGTGATCATGATGCTTCTTCTTGCTCTCATAAAATTGTCAAAGAGAACTGGTTGCATGAAATCTCTAGTATTAGTTTGTTTTCCTGTACCAAATTTGATTCAGTTGGGTTATTAGTTTACTGATAATTCCTCTAAACAACGGCAGGGGTTCTCAGCTCAAAAGTAGCTGAATTGAATTTGAAATTTGATGGCATTTTCTCTCTCTAATAGGCGACTTGTAACCCCTACGTTGAACGCAGGCAAATTTCAGTGTACATTTTTAAAATATTTTATTCAATAGGGGAAGACAATGTAGAAAGGTGAACATGACAGACAGAGCACTGAATGATTGATCAATTATGGTGAACGAAAGTGTACAGCTTTGACCAAACTTCTACAATATCCTGATTTTTATCACATCTGTTCCTCTCAATGCTTCGCTTCTCCAGCCTCATTCACGGGGTTGATATTGGCCCAACATCCGACGCAACATATCTGATATAATATCCAATTATGTCTTTGATTGTTTTAACCATTTGCCATTAAAATGTACGATTTCGCGATGTTGAAGATAGTTGCTGGTTCATCGGTAGAAAACGTAACTAGAATTTATTTGAAAAAATGATTCAAAGACTTCGTATAGTTATTGTACTTTTATTTCGTCCATGTTTCATTTGTCCTTCTTCATTTTTGAGCACTGCAGGCAGTCACTTTAGTAGGGAGTCCACCACGTTGACTGCCAAACAGATTTTGCTGGGTTCTTCTAATACACACGGCATCCTGACCATTGACGATCAATGTCAAAACAACTGAATTATCCCTGTTTCTGATACAGTAAAAAAGTCTTCGATTAAATTAAAATCTCAGCTGCTGCGCGGTAATTGAATATATTTGACATTGAACTTGACCCCAGTCGGAGACCGCAATAATATGAATTTGTTGGTAAAATCAATACGTGCTCAGTTTTGTTCGACGTTTGGTAACGGCTTTATATCACGTGGCCTAAGCTGCACTTTAAATTGAGCCATCATTTTCCAATTGAAAGCGTGAGCAAAAAACAGCTAACCTGCCTGGACTATCCTCCAGATTGGTTTTGTGCAACTCTTCTCTGCTGCAATCAAATGCAATCATTGTCTTGCTTTGATGCGATCGGTTTTATCCCCCTCGGTTTATGTCTTGATAGTAAAATTTATGTTCACATCGAATCACTTCGAAAAGACACTAAATGAGTTACCGAATTTATGTGCCTCTCAATAAAGTTGCTTGTAGGCTTCAATTAAATGCCGAAACATTTTGAACGTTTCATTTCGTTTGGGTATAGTGACACTACAAGACGTCTATTCAACTAGCCGCATACTTCAAGGTCAATGTTTGAAGATCATTTTATGTTTTTTTGACTATGTCTTCAGTTCTTTCAGTGTTATGAGTAATGCCTGAGTAGTTTGTAAGAAAATAATTGATCGGTTTACATAAGCTAGAATATTTTCATTATTTGCCTAATAATTGTGCACTGAATTAAAAGAGCTAAGCAAGTTAGAATGCGTGTACTCAACCTAATAAACACTCTCATGGAACAGGAATCATTTATTAAAACGAATGAGTTCTCATGCTCCTTTGCATAACGTATTTTTGAAAACGCATCTGTAACTTGCGAGTTAATAGAAATTNTCACCTTCACACACAATCCTCAGTTTATCGATTCAACCACTCATTTGGAAGCACTAAACTTGAGTTTCGCTCTTATTAGAGATCGTCAGTAGTGCATATCCACCGTCCCTGTCCGGGGTTTGAACTCCGGACCCATCGCATGGAAGATGTGTGTGTTACCACTACGCCAACCAGTTTATGCCATGGTTAGACCACATTGTCAATTCATGTTTGTCCAGGTTTTGTCTTCAGTGATAGTCAGTCAGTTCATTTTACTACGACACACAAGGTCACGCAAATTCAAACGACAGTAGGAGAGAACAAAGAACATAAAAGTGGGAGATAAAATCAGGAATAAATACACTTTACCCATAGCCATCGTTAAAGAAGTATGATACTGGACATTTAAAAGCATTTTCTCGAAATGAGTCATGTTGCACAAGTTTGATCAACACCTGTACAAGCAAAAAATGTTGCCAACTACATATACATGGTCAACTTAACGATAAGTGGTTCATTTGTTTGTTTGTGCGCGTAAACTAGGACGTTGTGAATGAATAAGCGACACTTCACTAATTACTCAAGGTTTGGCGCTGTGATTACGTAATAGTAGTTTGAAAGACCGATTTGGGTAAAATGTGTACCTTGGTGTCGTGATATATCTTTTTAACAGTTGATTTCGGGTTTCTTCTAACCACCTGGTTATCGGTTATCCGTTGCGTCATAGATTTCGCTAACCGTTTTTGGAGTGTGTTCAGGTAATCTGTCACGATAGGCCACCGTTTTTTCTGCCTGTTTAAGCGCCACCGCAACTTGGATGCGGTGTGTGAGACAGAACCGGTAAGCCAGCCGTGTTTACCTTTGTACAAATCGATTCCACAAGTGAATGCAATGAGCCAGTTCAGTTCTCACAGGACGATTTGTGGCTCTTGCCAATCGAGCGTCCAGATTCGTGTGTTGTCGGTGAATATCCTTGGCTTTCAACACTTCGATATGCAATTTTTCTGAAAGGCAGAATAGCGTGGTGTAGTATCACATCCTTTATGATCAGATTAGAGGTATTAGCTAAACCTCGGGGAAAACCGCTATCTAACACTCATCATGTGCCTTTTTAAAGCAGCAGCTTACCACTGCCAGCGGCAACCGGTTTCACAACGGAACGACCCTTTAGTGAAAAACGTTGCCCTCAGTTGCAACCTAGAGTGACTACTCTGAAAACATAGGTTATGTATCCGAGTGTCTCTATGTGAAACCCAGGAGAACAGGGCGTCAAACCTAAGGCCTGATATACCCTTGACGATCTTAAATGTCTCCTCCGTTTGAGGGAGAACAGATTTAAATCTTTGAGTCGCTGTTCATAGCTTTTCCCCTATTTTGCAGCTATCGTTCGCGTGGCGAGACGTTGAAACCTCTTCAAGGTATCGACGTCCTTTCGAAGAAACGGAGCCCAAGCCTGCACACAATATTCTAGTTGCGGGCGGACGATGCATTTGTATAGGGGACAAACACCTCGGGTTTTATGCACGTCATGGTTGCACATAGACGAAGCAGTTGTCCCCTGGCTTTGTTTGCGGCCTTAACACACTGGGTGCTTAATTTGAAGTCCCGCTTTACCACTATACCTAGATCCTTCGCCTCGTGCACCTAGAAGTTCATAGCTGGAATCAAAACTACGGCGCACAGGTTTGTAAATATGATCACTTTTGCATGCAAGCTTTAGGTAGATGCACTTGCTGCCACCGCCATGGGTTTGGTTACCGTTTGGAGAGGGTCTACCATGGTTGACTATACGTTTTTCCCGGGTAGCCATTGTTGAACAATGTTCCCTCGGGAAATACACTTGTTGTTACAGTGTATCCAGGGGACAAACCCTTCTCATCGAATGATTATGGTTATCACAAGCGCACATTTGTAATCCATGAGAGCAAAAGCTGAAAAGTTGTAGGTGTTGGTCAATCAAAGTTGATTTCAGGTGAACAGAGCGTTCAAACCAGATCAAATGGGATTTTTACCAAAGATCAGATCATTCGCGGATGAACCACCAGCACTAGTTGGCCGAACCATTGTGAGATAATCGTCATTTATAAACCCAACTTTTTTTGGGCCTCATAGTTATAGGACCCTGTGCACGTCAGACAAAAGACGTATACAAGTAATTAGAATTTTAATCACACATAAATGAGACAATCAACCCGTATCAATTTGAACTACCAATCCTTTTGGAATGAAGTCATGCATTTTACTGATGAACACAACATGGGAACCAGCAAATGAAATGCATATGGAAGGCGTTATTGATTCAATTTCTCCGATGCGCTGTTACCCACCATAGAAGGTGGGATTTTGCATACGCGACGTCGTACCAGTTATTAGTAACATGCCTATTTTACGAACCAGTTCCGCATTGTTACACACGAATACGATCGAAACCTGATTGCAGAGATTCCACTATTTGCGGAGTAAACCAGAGTTTTGATATTGTCTTTTTACTTCCTTTTTTATTTACTGAATGTACAAATGCACATTCAACATTCAGGAAGAGGAGCCACGGTCATACAAAGGCTGTCTGGAAAATACAGAAGTAGGAAAGACGGGCGGTGGTGGAGCGGTTCGAACCCGGGACTCCTGGGTCACAATTTAGTGCCGCAACTACCTGGCCACCACAGCCCCACAGATTGCAACCTGTGGTGTTTACACGAGGCAAACGCTGTCACTAATCCCAAAAATGCCGTCCCTGGAGGTGGTGCAAACGGGTTCCACGTTCTGTTGACGTGTATTCATCCACGGTAGGGATTGTGCCGCAATTTGCATACACAATGGGTGATGATGTCCAACCACGTCGTGATCCGATTTGCACGGCGGTAACACAGTCCACATGAGGGATCAGTACTCTGGGCGCTGTTAGCTCTACAACCACTCTTTCTGTCCGGGCTGAACTGTATGTGTTTATGTCGCGAGAACAGGTGTTCTAATTGATTTGGGTAGTTGTACTGGGGATTACATGATGTATAGATTGTTATCACTCGTTTCATTTGACGACCAAAAGTGCTCAAAAAATCAATAAATAAACGTCTACAACATTCTGAGGCCTGTAGGATGACGTGAGTGTGTTTTGCGATAATGATGATGATGATGATGATGATAGCAACTGATGAAACAATTATTTTCAGTTCGATTCACTACAAAAGTAACCAATATAGTCCTAGCGAACAGGGAAGCGCACCCCACATTGACCTGTAACGACCAGAAATCAATGCTGCAGTCCATGAAAACCTATGCTCTTGGAACGTGTAAAATGGAAAACAAACTTGTGCTCTAATTTCTTCAGTCGTATAAACCACCATCGGAAAGATACTCACATATCAGTACATACAAATGTTGGTTAACGCTATCCCTGCGATCTGATAGTTATTCGAAATATTCACACAGTATGAGCAGTGTGTAAAGTATCCTTTGACCAATGAAACGCGTGAGATCAGAAAACTGAATCAGGATTTTGATTTCAGCTCTTGTAATGTCAGAGGCATGACAAACGACCTACATGATTGTGAAATGCCACATAATTTTAACCAATTCACTTACATAAATGTAAGTTTGCCAAATGAAAATGAGTAAATTTGGGCTGAATGTGGACAAAATGACTCATAGTATAGCACACCAGTATAGTGTGTAACGAAAATCGCTCGCATTTATTTGCCACTTAGTTTTCGGGCAAATTGACCTTGATCTCAGCCAATCGTACGGAAGGTCTATCCGTTCTCCTGCATTGGACAGCACAACCGAGTAAATTGAGGGACCATTTCTCTCAATCTCATATGAAATATACCATGGTGTGTACATATCCACATCAGATCTATAATTTACCTAAACAGAGGACTCGATGGAATGCGGTATGTTTTGCCATTATTCATGTAACTTGAAGTAAAAAGACATTATTGTCACTAAACGGTAAAACATGATACCTCAGCGCGTAGTGTATCCTGGTCTTGAGGCTCCCTCTCCCCCGAGGTGGTAACTAGTCAGATACAACATCAAATGGAAGAATGGAAGGTATTCGATTAGCGGTGGAACAAATATGAAGTATGACATTGTATTTCGGTGTTGCTTTATTCGTTGGAACTCAATTATCCTCTTGAACTGTTTCTATACATAGAGTCGTATGTGAGTTGAAGCCAATTGTCCCTATCGGGAGCTTGGATTCCATAAACATATTCAGCGGCGTGACAACAGTACCACCTGCCCGTTTATGCTCGACAAACGAAAGCGGTTTCAGACTAGCTTCAATCTGTCCGTATTAGTCCTTCGGACTGACCAGGGTTTCGAAAGACGATATATATTCGAACGGTCAAGTAACCCTTGGCGTGGATTTGCAGATTCCGTGCTGAATAGCAAAGGACTTAATCAGTCGAAACGGAAACTGTAGTGATCCAGGCCTACGCGATGACGCCTACCCTCGAGCGGTGCGGTACAGTTTCAGGACACTTGCGATCAATCAAATTTGAATGCTCACGTCAATGACACGTGCATGGCTTCTGAATACACTTCAATGCTGGATGGTGCCAGTCAATCCAAGACAGTGCAGCCAGAAGCAGAATTATGCAAGCAGTACTGCAATCCCATTGGTGAAAGCCCAGATAGCCAATAATCTCCCTTTGTACATATTATTTATTCACCTTCATTTCTTCCAATAAACGAACTACTGCTTACTACCATTCCTCTGGCTTGCATTCCGAATTCCGTGCGGATTACCACTACTACTACAAACATTAAAGATACCTTGTTTGACACACTCCGTATTAGGTCAAGACATGCTCGTTGCATAACAAGAAATCCGCATACCGATGCTTAAAGGTAACAAATCTGTACAATTATTATTAAGGTCTATTATTTTAGTAGTATGGGAAAGAACAACCTTTTCCATTTAACGGGGGGGGGCGGGATGGGGAAGGAGCTGCGCGTACAAATTTGAGACGAGAAGAGACAATGTGTGCCATACTAAGAATGCTGAACTTGTATGATCTTAGTGTGTTTCTGAATTCCTTATAAAAATATTATTTTTCCGATCAGTAATTTGTATTCTGCTTCATTGTCAGTCTGTTTTAGTATGAGGGCAGTCCAATGCTGCCAAATCATAGGCAATAACACTTTAGTAATCGATTTCAGATGTAAATTGGATTACCTGGAGAATAGAAAATGCAGAACTTGCCCCTCCTAGTCACTCACATCTTTATCAGTCTGGTATAAGAGTGTTGCTGTTTGGTCACCAGACAGTGTAATTTACAAGGAATACCATGCGCGCTCTCAACTCAAATTGACACTACTGAAGCGTATATGTGATGCTAATTGTAAATTCCATTTGGGGATTTGTGTGAATTATGGGTCTGGTATTGGTCTAACTTTTTAAAATATCTTGTTTTCTCCCATCAAACGATTCACGCTTCTCATGTATGCCCTGTGAAACCCCAGCATACATTTGATTAGCGGGATACTGACTTTCTCCGAAACTTGGAGCAACTCCGTTGATTTAACCCGAAGTTTACCTCCATCCCATAGGTTTTGAAATAGTTTTAGCGCAGTGTTGCTTTTCTAGGATTTTGCGCATCTATAAGATAATTGGAAATTTGGTAGGCATATGTTTTATTGCACTAACCTAGTTTTGTTCTGAATAGTGCATCTGATGGGACGCATTCCTTTTGAGAATCCGTACTCGTGGTTGAACGCTCACAAATTTAGATTCAATAAGTGTAACAAAAGAAATACCAGAGCCCCGATGACTGAAAATGATATAACATGTTATGTCAATAGTAGGCACCATATCCGTTCAACATTTCTCATCAAATCATGCCTAATTATTCTATTCACCGTTCTCTGATACCATTCCTCCCAGATTTTTTCCATTTTATGAGGGCATTGAGGACTGTATCATTTGCTGTAAATGATAAACACTGATAGCTCATTGAATGGTGGTGGCGGCGAAATCTTTTGGTCGCTGTCACCGGCGTGTTTTGCACCCTATGGCCTGAGGTTCAAGCCCTGTCACCGCCACCTAACTTTGGTTTTAGACAGCAATGCTTTCATTTGGTTCAATACTACGCCCAACTTAGCAAGGCCTTATGTGGTTCCCCATTTCAGGTCCGGAGACTTGGGTCGCTAGTTTTCATCACTGTAACGCAGGTTCTCGTGACATTGGGGCTTCCCCCGTCTGCTGTTCATCACACTAAGGTAAATAACAAAAAGTGTCGCATCCTTATTGGCAAACTCGTAATTCTGGTTCAAGAGTAAGCACATTAGCGACATATTATTTCCCTGTTCAAGCATCTACCCTTATTGTGCTTATCGTTCGAGCTAAACGTTTCAGCAAACTTGTTGTTGTTTCGTATCACGTTTGCGCTCCGTTCTGATTTTTGCCTGAAATTGTGACAACTGCTTGCGGGAAACCTTTTGTCTAATAAATTTCCAGGAGTTCCAAATTGTTTTGCTGATCACAAAGTGAAGTCAGAAAACTAGCGTAGCTATGGTGGAAACGAATCGGTGTGCTTTTTATAGAATGCTGCCTCCTGTTAGGGAAGTCGGATCACTCTATGTTAAAATGTTTCCTAACGATGTTTAGCAAAACCAACCACCGTCTCGAAGTTGTGATCACAAGCTTCAAGTCAGGCAGTATTCTCTAGTACACCTCATGAGGCCAGCGTCCTTTGGTCAATTACTCCCGTTTGTCTTAGACCTTTGATTTCCTGCGTTACCTGTCGCTTACCTTTCAACACAGCGTCGTTTTAATTAGGATCAGCATTGAATTTTGCTTCGTCAGAGAGGATATGCAGCATTTTGCTTACGCAGTCCTTCAGGTTTATCACGATAACATTAGAGCTACTATCAGATAGAAGAATGACCATGTTCTTGTTTCATTCCAATAAATTTGGTTATTTTAAATGTCGCTTAGAAAGGAGACAGGATTGTGTAATTGGTGTATTCCGATCATGGTGTGCCAGTTCTTGCTTTGAACCAACTTAATGCATAAGACGAAGTAGGCTGCAGGCATTTGAGTTGATAAAAACACATGAATTGCCTCTCCGTGTTGATCAGCTCGTTCCTTCACGATGGAATGCAGAAGTTGAAACCCCCTGACAATGCGTCCAGCTGCATCCTAGATAGTGTCATATCTGGCGGATTAGGAACATGTATATCCAGATTCTTAGAGAAGTAGGACAATGTTCCTTCCCTCGACAAAGAGGTTACATTCCTTTTCATTCGTTCACTCTCCATCTCCTCAATCAGTGACCGCAAAATGTTAGTAAACTTGATTCGACAAAATATTTTCGGGTCATTCACTATAGGCATCACTGGTGAATGCGCGACACAAAGTTCCGCGATTGTGAGTCTGTAAATGTGTCTCCGCAGTAGATCTTAGATTTTGACTGTTTAGGATCAGATTTCCACACCGTAGCAATACCACCATACCCCATAAGAATATATATATATATTTATATACAGTAGTGGCCGATTGTGATGCACTTAAATATTTTCTCTATGATCAAATTGAGTTTCATTAACAAAAGCACAATTTGCAGGATAATCCTCGAAAAAACAACAACCAGAACAGCTTGTGGAGGCCGTTAAACGAGTACCACGAGTATAACTCTGAAAAATACATTGCACAAAATCGTTTTCGTCTATCCAACGGGAAGATCTTCCTCGCCATTGATACTCCCTTCTGAAATCAAGAATGAAAACATTTAAAAATGCATCAGGTTTCAGCTGACGTCAGCATTGAACGCGCAGAAAAGGAGGCTCATTGATTTTGCCCGAGAATTCAAATCTCAACGTGCGTTATCTTAGCGATCGGTTTATTTCGCAGAGAAGTGCATAGAGTACAATGAGCCCTGGAAGGCTCACAAGAATTTCCCAAAAGTACTTATTCCACCAAATGAAAGAGTTTCTCACCCGTCGAGGTTACTCATCTGGGCATAAAACATGATCAGCCTTGTCGGTGGACATCAGTCAAAGACACCATGAATAGTGTAAAATTTGTATCAGTAATGACGAAAGTGTTTCCAGAATTTCATGAAGAAAAATCGTCTGAAAATTTATCGGTTTTCAGGAAAACGAAAATTCAGACTGAAGCATTGAACTACATGTTATTTTGTTTATCAATGAATTTATTATTCACCCGTTACGTGTCATTAACCAGTTAAAGAGGATTTCATCACAATTCATCCCGGTTTGGTAAATACCAAAGTCATATGTTGAAATAGTGAAAGTTTAGTGGTCTCTGTGGGATTCTAGCCCGCGCACGGACGCCGCTTGCATCTTTTTACACCGCACGCTCTGCCAGCTGTGCTACGAGATCGCACCGATAAAACAGATATTTTCGCATTCGAATCACCGATCCGCAAAACAAAACTGTTGAAAAATTAACTTGCCTTAGGTGTTCATTCTGTGGACTTCGGTGAATTCTGAGGAAAACATGTCATAGTGGTCGGTTTACATGCTATCTGGTGAATCCTATAAGACTCCTCTGTAAGTACGATGAGCGATTCGAATGTGAAAGGATCAGTGTTATAGGTGCGATCTCATCACTCAGATGGTAGAGCGTGCGGTGTAAAAGAGCACAGGCTGCGTCTTTGCGTGGGTTTAAATCCCACCGGGGCTACAATTTCAGCACAATAAAATCGGTTTCTTTGCAACATTTCTCAATAATCCGCATCCATGAAATTTCCGAGAATTGACGCTGTTCACCTCTAACGAACTTTGTTCGGCATGCGTGGTTCCGTTTCATTTATTGAAAGCTGGTCTCCATGAGACTAGTTTAGTTATTTTGGATGAGGGATAATAATCCAAAAGAATTTCAAACAGGGAATCCATCGTGCATAGGGAGAATAAGATGCTTCAACTTAAAAGCTAAGAAGCACGGTACATGTGTTTCAAATGAATTTGTTTATTTCATTGTTCCGCTCCTTATCTTTAATCCGACGGAGGTGGATTAATTTAAATGGTTAAATGAGATCCAACAATTTGGGTGACGATGATCATCCTCAGTGCGATGCACGCAGAACTTTCCAGCTTATCCGTTCAATGACGGCAATTTTATTTTTCCATCCATACTACTCGCAACTTGAGAGTAGATTAAACACAGATCATGCATTCCAATCCGTATGGGCGGTTTATGAGACAAACTGTTGGGTACAGGAAAATGTACACCGTGTTTCAGAGCTAGCGAAAATAAGGTCGATTATAAGGAGAATTTTAGTTGATTTGAGATGTCTATTAGGAACATATTGATCTCATAGTATTCCCTGAGTGTTGTTTAAAAAGATCGACGAGGTATGTAGCGTGGCAGCCCGATTCATTTTCTTAGTCAATCAAATCAAGGAATACCGATATCGTCCATTTGTCTTGATGAGCAGCTAATATCGTACAACAGCACGATTCGTATCTAGGACGATTTTGTTGAACATATACCCTCATTTTACCCCACTCAAGACATGGTCAT
>UZAN01051445.1:0-18941 GCA_900618425.1 Echinostoma caproni | reverse complement strand
CAGACTGATGACAATTACCGAGCACGTTGTAATCAGTTGCTGTCTTGAGGTGAAATTTAAATAGATAGGCATCGCTGACGCATTTTTATGTGGACATCGTTGGTTGGATAAATTAGCGTAAAGCGAAGGCCAATCGGTTACAATCAATTACAATGCTGATCCCACATCACGAAGCACGAATAGTAGTAAGTCAAAATAAAAAAATACTTATCTATCTCTAAATTAAATTCAGGCTCATGTTTCAAACACAACTTGTGCTTTGTGCTTCCTCGTTCTAGCACACCCGGCTTCGCAACCACCAATAATTGACCTGAATCTAAATTTAGACTGTCTCACCGTGTCCAGTTGATCTAAGGGTTGAATGAGCACATGATATATGTGTTCTTCAAAGGATTCTAGTTACCATCTTGATGAACAGGATGTGATGGCATTGATTTTGTGGTTGACACGAATGATTCATCCTTCAGATAACACTCAACACTGCTCTCTATTTTTTTAGAACAAATTGATTGCATTAGTTGCACAATGGTTTGGACCTTTGTTCCAGTTTAAACAGGCTGTGTCAGCAAAGTAGCCACTTCACAAGCACTGATGATTTCACCTCGGCTGGTGATGAAACGTTTGTAAACAAATTGCCAAGCTCGATGAACAGGCGAAATGGAACTCAGTTCACCCGAGCTACGAGAACCGATTTTTAATAATTCTGTTCTGTTTCGTCTTCTCTACAACGGCTTTGAATGTTTAGATTTTATGACTGAATTTTAGGCACCTCTACTCGCCAAGCCCTGTCGATCGAATGCAAATTCACTTTCAAGATATTCACAGATTTGATTAAACCAGCCGGTTCGCGTCAACTATGGTTCAACCGTTGAGCAGATCATATAATATGAAACAAATGGTCATACGTGGGAGGCAAGTTAACATGCAACTTCAACTGAATTGCAGCATTCCTAATTCATTTTATCGTTCAATGAAACGCTGTACCGTCACTTGTGAAATATGCACAAAATTGCCTGTGTTTGGAACCCAAGTGAAAATAAGATTTTATCGCTGGAAGCTTCTAAGGGGTAATTGATTTGGTATATCTGTGCCCGTCAGTTTCTCCGAAAGTCAGTCTGTTCATGTGAGCGAAATCAGGTAGCATATCGTAACATGATGAATTGTATGAAATAGTGGAAAGACGTCGATAAGATTTGTAATACATGTGGTTTGTGGCGGTTCACAGTAAATGTCCATCAAAGCGCACCTCTGAGACCAAGTGCGAATGGGGTCAGAATGTGTTGTCAGCGCTGGCATATGGTAAAGAATGTCGAATAAATCAAGGCGCATATATGTGTTTGTAGGTTGGCCAACGTAAGTGCACGAGGTTACAATGGGGCAATACTAAAATGGTCTTCCAATTTTCCAAGGTATCGGGCAATCTCACACATCAGTTCACAACAGGTAGTGTGGAAGAAAATCCGTTCTATTCAGGGATTAGTTACAGCTACCCTACAATTGGGGGTGGGGAAAACAGTTAACATGTCAGCCACTGGTGTTAGTCATTCGATCGATTGATAATTTACTTAATTGTTTGAGAAAACCTAGGATGAGGGAGGACTGATATATTGTGCTTTATTGTGCAACAACCAATATCATGTAACTTCGTTGCCCCTGGTGGATGGAAGACTTACGCCAGCTACTTCAGCAAGCGAATATTAAACATAGGGACATAGGCCTGGGCCGCTTAATATCCACCTTTCGGAGTGCACAAAGCAGATAATTGACTTGACTAAATTGGTCACTTCCGTCTCCAATAAAAATCGGCGTCTGATAGTTTTTGTTTCTCGTTTCTATTTTTCTACAAAGTACCATGAATTCATATTCACATAGATCAAGGTCCTTATTTGTTTTGTTTTGCGACTTAAAAGCGAGAAGTACACCTCTAATACCCAAAAACAGAGTTCACGAGTTAAGTTTTAGTACATTTGTTCCGGTGCTGAAGAAGCTTAGAGTGTGACTGATGATTCGGAGGGATTAGTGAGCTTATGCACAGATATTGTATTTCAGTAGTGGGCTGGTACTTTCAAACAAAAATAGCTTTATCAATGGCAGTTATCACGTTAATTCATCATTTGAAAATTCTGCATTTTGATGAGCACGGTAGATAATGTCCCAAATGTAGTGACTTATTTGAAAAAGTCGAAAACGAAGGTGGGAAACGAATTGCACAAAGTGCTTTTATTGGAGTTGGTCCGTAGTGTGTTCTCCGGACTCTGAGACAAAACATGAAATAATATCAGACTATTGAAAAGCTGTATCTTTAGCATACTTGAAAACGTGGAATGATCAGATTAAAGTTTAATCTTCATTACGTCAAACGTTTTAGCTCTATATTCGATATATTTCCCCAGTCTTCTTCAAAGCGAATAAAGGAACTGCGATGTTGTGTATTCCAATCAGTACATCATCACTCAATCGTCAATTAGACAAACACATTTGTACAGTAAAAAGTGAATTGCACTGCCGACCCTATGCAACTGAACTGACATAAAATAGAATCGCTTTGATTTCGTACAATTATTCAATAGGGAAGGTGAATCGAAATTGTGGATATCCACTGAAAAAGGAGTATATTTTATCCTTTGGTGTTCCCATTTATCTGAATGACCAAAAGTAGCCGTGCCTTGTGTATTGCATCGCTTCCTTCTCAAAACTGGGCTGATATTAATCTTCTGATGTTAGCCTACCTCCGGATTACAAGTCACATCTGAGATTTAAGTGAGAGGATTGACATGTTTTTTAACGTTCACAATAAATTGTGGGAATATTGAAGCGATCTTTATGTTTAGCGATGCGTCTATACATAACCCAGACATTCATTCTCCTAGAAACCTACCAGCGTATGACTCATCCTTCATTCCAATATCAGGACCTTTCAGCATATTGACGAACCTCTTAGCAGAATGCTGAAAGTATAATTTCCCGAAGGATCTTCAATAAAATATCCAGTGATATCAGCTTCTGGGTGAGCTCTGTCAGTTAGCACTTTGAAGCACTTTCCTGTTCATTAGTGCCTTTTGTTATTATCACTCTACGATTGATCGAAAGCTCTCCTGCGAAATAAGCTTGAAAACAATGCACTTCGAATGAGCTTGGAATATACTATGGTTTTTTTCAGTGGTTTACAGTGCAATTGAATGTGGTGCTCCGATTGACCAAACCGAATCATTGGACTGAAATTTTTAATATAAAATAAAAATCTCAAAGATAGCTCAAAGCGCAATTAAGACTAGCCGGCACTAGGCCATCAGCATTCGAAAAAGCGATACAGTAGCTAGACAATCTCTTCACTGAATTTTACTACTGTTGATGTACATGCGGGAACCCACGGACATTGATTCAGCTTCCCATTGAGGCTCGCTCCGCTCTAGGGCCCTTGCGATATTTGTCAACGCATACGATGTGGGCTATTTCGGTCTGATCGGATAATAATGGAGCGCTTTGGGCTCATGAATAAACGAATTGATACCGAAGTCAAACAGGGCGAAGTTAAATTAAAAATCTATGAGCTAAGGATAACTAACCACAATAAAGGTATTCTAAAATTAATTCTAAATAGTGTGATTTAATCTCAATTCGACCTTATGTTTATTAACATTTGATATAATGACGTTCAACTTTGCGTTTGTGAGACATGGCCACCGGTGTCTCAGAAGCATTGCTCCTATCTGGTGGGAACATCGGAGGAGCAATGACGAGGTTCGTTATCGTGTGCTGGTTGCGGATAGTCGTTCTCTGACAGAAGTAAACGCTCTAAACCGCCTCCGATGGCTTGGTCACGTATTGCATATGCCTGCCCATCGACGACCTTCCCATATTCCCTTTGCGCGTGCCGGGCAAGGCTGGAAGAAGCGCTGCGGCGGTCAGATCAAGACATGCCTTAGAGGTATGAAGAAGCTGGCTTCAGCGTTGGTTTCGGTTGATGCAGCCCGCCTTCTAGGTCAAGGCTTAAGAGCTGAGGATTGTCGTTGGTTAGCGACGCTGAGAGATATGGCACAGAATATTATTCAGTGGCGCGAATGCTGTAGTCTGTCTGTCGAAATCCCGTGCCCCGTAAAATACAACAACAAAGAACACAAAAAATATCAAAATGTGTAAGATGAAACACAAAAGAATTTATTATCCCAGTTATCTACCATTTTCCATTTTAACTGTTTCACCTTATTCTCACTTTGTTTTGTATTCCCATCGACTTGTCCCCTGTTATAGTTATTGTTATTATTGTTGTGGCGTCGGCACCATGCTTGTCTATAAGCCTGTGCCATCACGACGAGACTGCACCTTGACTTGGTGTGATGGCTTGCGTGCTTCCATGACCCTGCGAGCTACACAGGATGGCTTTTCACAGCCGTAGATCCAATCATGCCTGAAAGGTCAACGGGTAGAGGCAAGATAAAGCTTAGACAGCTGTTTGGGCACCTCCTGGCTTCCACAGCCATCCCTGGAGAGGTCACTCCAGCAAATTAAACGGGAAGGGGCAGTTTACTGGCCAGAACACCCCGCTAGATGGACGTAGGTGCGGGGTATCTGGGAGAAGTCTTCGTACTTCATTGGACAGCTACCGCCCGCCCAAGCTGAGTAGTCCCCAGGCAATAGGGTGTTGTCCCGTCCACATTCCGCTTGTCCCATCGGGTGCATGAGGCTAAGAGCCGATCCCGAAAAGCGGACCGACAATCAACGCACCAGTGAATAACACAATTAATCGAAATTCAAAGGCCTTGCACAACAGGTCTCCAGAGGCTCCCACACGGATGCGTCGCTCACGCCCCCGCGTTGGATTTACGCTCCACTGTCAGACTCTTGAGTCAAAGGCTCCGGCTAGGGTTCCAAAAGAAAACTACTACGTCGAGTGGGATACCGCAAAGTATTCTGTGCCCTAAAGTATTAAGCACTCCGATCTATCTAGTTCTTCCTTTCAATCCCGAATAATCCGAGATACCTCCTGTTTACAGTAACGACCGAATATCACTCAGTATTTTATCAACAAGGTCAAATAGCCAGAGGCTACTGAATTTTTAAAGCCAAAATTTCTTTTTCATTCAGCCGCGTTCAATGTCCTCACACTCTATGAGATTGGCCAAAAAGCTACCTTAGCTTTAACCCTTGCAACTTTCAATTTAGATGTATGCTGTGTTTCCGACACACGCATACAAGACCCTACTTTAATTATCTCCATGCTTCCCCCTAACCCAACCTCAACCTCACACTTCACCCTCCGTTTGTCAGGTGATTCGGTATCCCAAGCTCGTGATGTTGCTGTTGTTGAGATTGCGCTAAGTGTCAATGGCTGAGCGCTCGCTTCTTGACTGAATTGCAGTCAGTAGCCGACTAATTGCTCCACGGTTCTGCACGAGTCAATAGCTACAGAACAAAGTGACGATACTTATTCGTCTCATCGGTGTATGCACCGACCGATTGCAGTACACCTGAAATCAAGGATGAAACCTACAAGGATCTATCTCAACTACTCCGAAGTGTTCGATCAACGGTTATCGTAGTAGTTGCCAGAGAGTTCAATCCTCAAGTGAGATCCCTGGACGAATGAGAAAGGCTTCTTGGCGGACCATATGTAATCCCAGCCAACCGGACGGACAACAGAGATCACCTGCTTCAACTCCGTTCTTGACATGCACGAACTTCTCGCACGAGAAACGACACTGACTTACATGGAAACCGCCAACCGCTTCACAGCGCTAGACCGAAATCGCTGGCTTTGGACCTGGTCGAGGTTGTATCGCCAACATCGTCAGTCTTCGCTAAACACTGGAGCACGTTCCACTAAATGGCCTACTCCTGGTCATGTTGTATTAAAAGACCATACTGGTGATGGACAGGTAAGTGTAGAGATATGGATAAGGCCGCGGCTATCAGCAATAGCCGCAAACACTTTCCTTTATTCAGGAATACGTGCCCAAGGAAAGAAGATATAAATGAGGTTATTGGGGAGTCTGACGACACACTGATTTATGCACAGTACTGCGTTCTTGAATAATGGACAGAACATATTGAGGCACAGTTCAGCTGGCTCCCGTCGACACAAGGTCCCGCCCCAAATGCTTCAATTGGGTGAATACTGCCCGTTGACATCAGTCCTCCATATATCATAGCAAATGATTTGCAGTCAAGATCTCAGCAAATACAACAGCATATATCAACAATCTTTCATTGCAATTCGCACAATGCGGGTCAGTGAAAGACAGCCAGTTTGAGTGTGCATTTTTCCGTGAACTAGCTCGTTGTCATGTCCTCGTTACGAGACTGAATCAGGATTGTTCGGACGCGCGGTCTGTTGTCTTCCGGCCTCATCACGAAACACGAGACCACTCAGACAAATCATTTTCCGAAAAAAACCATTTCAAACCAATCGGATTGTGTACGAATGTGTGCTGCAATCTTGCCTCGAACTATCTGTGGCCGATGACACACGCGAACACATAAACATCCCGATTCTCACCAGTTGGATGACTGTGTATAAAAACGCATAAAATAGGTTTAATTTGTAAAATATAGATTATATCGCGCTGTTTGAAACATTCATGCGAATGCTGACTCTCGTGTGGGGTGTTGTGGATGCATCAGGCTTGCAAGACTTGTGTTTGTTTTTGGTCGAGTTAAAGATGGATAATAAATGGTTTTTCTTACAGGTACTTTTGGGAGCTCAATTTAGTTTAATTATGAATAATATTATTATATAATACTATTATTTTGATTTCTTTTATCAGGCTGTACCTCAAACTGCGTGAAAGCCGGAAGTCTCTGTCTGACTTCCGTTCAAGCCGAAAACCGGTATTTGTCCACTCGGTCAATACATGCAACATCGGTTCTGTCTATTCTTACCTCTTGTGCTTAAACATACGAATACTGAATTCGAATTGGTATTTCGATGTTCTTTCCATACCTCACATTGTACCTTATACTTTTAGCCACTATTTCTCGTCGGGTTTGCCGTTCACTGATAAGTTGGAAGCGTGGTGTTTCACAGAGTTCTATTAATCGTGTTTCTTTGTGACAGGGTTTTTGTTTGCACGCAATAGACCGCATAAATTGTGCTGTTCTTTTTAAACCCAACCTCCTCAAAGTTATTAGAAAACAAATAATAAACAATGCAAACTGCAATACTATTCTCACAATTGCATTCGAGTCAGTCGGTTTAGGAACAGAGCTGCACGACAGCGTGATTCTTATTCATAGTTCAATCACAAACTAGCGGATAACATGGTATCATATGTGAATAAGTGGAATAAATTGAAAACTGCATAAACTTTACGGAGGACGATATTCTTTACTCATGACTATCCTCATCGAATACAACCACATCTGTATCAAACCTAATGCTAGCAAAACAGCGCGATTCGTATGAATGTTTCACCAAGTTCGAAAAACTCGATATAATCTATATTTTACAAATTAAACCTATTTTATGCGTTTTTATACACAGTCATCCAACTGGTGAGAATCGGGATGTTTATGTGTTCGCGTGTGTCATCGGCCACAGATAGTTCGAGGCAAGATTGCAGCACACATTCGTACACAATCCGATTGGTTTGAAATGGTTTTTTTCGGAAAATGATTTGTCTGAGTGGTCTCGTGTTTCGTGATGAGGCCGGAAGACAACAGACCGCGCGTCCGAACAATCCTGATTCAGTCTCGTAACGAGGACATGACAACGAGCTAGTTCACGGAAAAATGCACACTCAAACTGGCTGTCTTTCACTGACCCGCATTGTGCGAATTGCAATGAAAGATTGTTGATATATGCTGTTGTATTTGCTGAGATCTTGACTGCACACTCACTCATTAGCCTAATGAGGCCGGAGGTAATGAGTTTTACGTGCAAACGGGCACAACTAGGCAAGGTAACGGCGGCAGTGAACCGCCTCAATATAGCTTTTCAACCTGCGATAAAATGCAACTATTTTTTTCTAGCTACATCGTCCAATATTGGTAGCACATTTTATACCTACCGATTTTCCCACTGAATCAATCGCTCACCATGTTGTTTTTGCTCTTGCAGTATACTCCGTAGCAACTGTCGAAGAATTTCTCTCCTTAACTCAATGAACTCGCTTAATGTCAAGATGGAAGTCTTTTTGTATGGGAAATACAAGGGTTGCAATTTAACATGAAAAAACGAAGTTAAGACCCAACCAAGTCGAACCAGCTGTTCAGTGCTTCCTAGCTTTCTAGTTCACACTTCATTTGCAATATACACGACAACTTTCCTCTTCGAATGTAACCAAATGCTCCAATAATCACATAAAAAAGTGAAGTTGTTCAGTTAAATCCATTATAAACCTCCAGTGAATCTCGTGCCATACTTCTATAATTTTTCCGCCTTAATTTCGATTGAACCAGAACTGACTTGCCATGATTGTTGTCCGATGCGCTGTATGAGGTACCTTGATATCGATGCATAATGCGAAGAGTTTACTATTCTATTGATCAGTCTGAAGTCACCCTCTGGAATATACGAAGAAAAATGTGATCTATACTAATAAAGCTAGTCATTGGCAGTTGATCAAATCAAAACACGAGAAAGTCATCTTATCCTGAAAGCATCTTCGATGTAAGGAGAGAACCGAGAAAGAATGCAAGGATCATTCTACCCAGAACAACAAAAAATGACAGCATGTTCGTTATAAACTGGAAGAGTTAGGTGAAGAAAATGTACGCCGGAGTTCGGCCACGCAAAAGTTGCATAAAATTTACGGTGAAATGACAAAACTGTGATTTGGTAGTGTTTACTGCAAGTCTTAATCAAGCTGAAAAAAGCGGTGTTTACTTCCTGGTAGATTCAGAACAAATATCCCTGAATTAAAATGACTACTAGAAGGGTATATAGGGTATATATAAAATTCGTCAGGAGAGAATAAGTTAAACTTTCCTCGTAAAATACAATTGTATATGTGGACGTTGCATTTTTAAATGACCAATTTGATTGTAAAGTGAAGAGAAATAAATAAACTTTGCACTTCTTTGAGACCATCTAAGAACAAATTCTTTTCTCATGCACGTTCAACGTTTGATTTCTGTTCAAAGATTGCCTGCACCACTATAAGGCTGATATATTTTTGTGGCTAGCTTAGAAGTCGAAATTTGCAAGCTTTTATTGTCAGTGTATCCTGCTGTTGGGCCCCATTTGACGCTGATCGCGCCACGACTCACCTGGTTATTTGGATGAAAAAACAAACCCCAGCTTTGGTTAAGTCAAAACCGATGCGGACAGGTTCAAGTATATGCGTGTGCAAAATTATTAGAGGATACGTTTCCGAGACACCTCCATCGAATATGCAAAATTAAAAAATAACCCTGCAAACAATTATGACCAATTGCATATACGTATATACATATATATATATATTTTCACATACGTCTGAATCCAGACTGGGTGCCAAACAAACCGCAGTACAATAATCTTTATGAAAAAGAAAAACGTTCCAGTTATGTAGTGCTTGAATATGTATTTACCAGCTCATATATCCTTCAATAAAAAATACCGTTTAAAGATCAATTATAATAAACTTCCCTAACCCGATTGCACGTCATGTGGTGGGCTCTAATTGGCCGGCAGATAAAGCTCCGAAAGGTAAATAAAATTGGTGCCAGAACCAATCACACTGTTCGTCCTCTCTCTTATGCATCCAGAAACAGTCTTTGAGAACACGGGTCTGCGGTCTGCAGTCAACTTACAATTTGCTTTCATTCACTCTCACACCAGTTCATAGCCATACCTCCCTCGACACACCCAAACACTTTCCACAGACACGCAAACACACCACGCATACCACTAGTGAAAACAACCTCACCTCATGTTATTCTCTTATCTGGTTCACAGTTCTACCTCCTCTCACCACCGGCTTGATATACTATAAAATGGGCTCCATTCAGATGGCTGATGGGCAACCGAGAAAACAATCTACTTTGTGAGCTCCATGACCATTCCATTGGAAGTGTTTTCGAGCGCTAATTTTAGTGAAAAGCAAACAGATTCGGCGAGTGGCTATAGTTAGTTAGGCAACTAAATCCGCAAAACGGGCCAACAGTTTGTAGGAATCCTTAAACATTTTCTATCGGTAAAATGCACATCAGTCTAAAAAGGTTGATTAAATGAATTGATTAAGTCAAAGCGTTTCACTCTTTCATACCAACTACGCTTCGCAAGAACGTTTGGGGTTTCTGAGACTTTGGTTCTGGAGTAAGATAGCGAAGATTATTCAGGCTTTTGGAGTCTGGACTTTGATTTTATATTACTAACATTTGCTCCAAATCCGAATACATTGAGATTTTCGGGGTTTTTATTACCAGTATTTTCAAATGCTCAGTTGGGATAGATAGGGCACACCTTTTAACTAGCTGGAAAGTAGCAATTACTTTATCCCACAGCGTTGAATGTGACGTCCCAGTTCAATGAACAAAACTACCTCAATTTTTATGCATTTTCAAAGTGTTTGGGATTATCAATCATCTTCTCAGGAAACACGCAAAATATGTTTCGCTCAGTTCGAATGTTCGAAAAGAAAACAGATGCATCAGTATTAGGTTATATTTATTTCACGCTGTAAAATGTAGCTTGAATCTAGTTATAGATACTGTTTCTACACAAATATTCATACATTTGGAATCGTTTTCCTTTTTCCTTGACACTCGTGGGCATTGCGGATGATGGTGAGCATGCATTACACATAACAGGGATGGGTCTTTCTGGACTCCACTGCTGAAACCATTTGCGTACTTCACCATCCACTTTTCATAATCAACCCAATAGTGATCCAAGTGACACAAAAAACAAAATCAGCGACCCAGTTATCGTGGAAAATGTCCATTCACCAGCCGAAGGTGCAGAGCGATATCCACGGTACATGAGCGCGAATCCAACCAAAGCCAAAATGACTGAAGCAGTTTCCGAGCAATTTGGATATATGTTTCAACAATTGAGTGATGATTGGATATAACAGGGACAGTCAGAATATGAGTAAACAATGAGTTACGAATGACCATTACATTAGCATCAAACTATCGAATCACAAATTGCCTTACATGATGGAAGCTAACAGAAATCTGAGTCAGATAACACGATGCTGCACATGGGAGAACAGACATACTGCAGCATCTAATTGTGGTGGTGCATATATATACATCACAGGCTTAAAAAAGGCATGGTGAAAACAGGAAAAGATCGAAGTATGTAATAAATGAGGCAGGTCTGTATGAGTGTCAAGCAATGAAGACATATGTATCTAGTGCATTTCACACAATGAAAGAAAGTATATCACACTTGATATTTTTTAGCGGTTTTGTTTCTCAATTATGGTTTTTCTTATATTTAGGCAGAGGAAGGCATGAATGGTGCACGGGAATAAGCAAAATATGTCCACACCAAAAGACGACGAATAAAAAATCATCTATTACACGGAACGACTACCGACAGACTACACATGACAGAGAACCTCGTCTTCTTCCACCTGATATCCTTACGAGACAAAAACTACACTTCAAATACTGTGGTGGTCAACACAGAAAGTCGATTAACGTCCTTAAAGCAAAGATACAGGTTTTACAGTCTTCTCAAACATGATGGACTGCGTAACTGTACATTCCTTCCGTTAAGTGTCACGACGGTATCATATGTCGTAGACTGTCAGTAACCGCACTGGCTATTGCAAAGCTGCCAAAGTACCAAGAGCTATCAACTATTTCTAGCTTATTATCACCCAGGGTGAGAGCACGCACAGGATTTTGCTACTCTATTACCAGTATTTGTACTTTGAATGTGCAATGCATATACTGTGTCTGAATACCTCAGTTTTTTTGTAAACTTAGTTTGCTAAAATGCTAATCACACGAGATCCACGAATGGAACGGATCTCACTGAAAAAAATTGATGAACAACACACGTATGTTGAATCACATTCGAGCTCTATACGATGTCATCATCCCATAGCCTTATAGTTGCTTGTAATGTGAGGTTAAGTGATTAAAAGAATTGAGAAAGCCCTTTCAAGAGGGTGGAAACGTCGTCACCAACGCCTTGTGTTTTGGTTTTTCGTTCGTCGTGCCTAAGACAAGCTAATTTCCTAAATTATTTTACTGAACTTCCTCATTGTCTCTTCGACTCTACCTTCAAACTGCTCATCTTTTTCCTACAACTTTATCCAAATAGGCAACCTCAGGACAGCAACTAAAACCGCCGCATGAATAACATATTTAGTGGTTTAATAAACTAAAGCTAAATAACTACCTCGATCACCAATTGGTTCGAAACGCGTTGGAATGTGTCATCGGAATATTATAAATATAAACTCTACTTCTGGTAATCAGTTTGACTAAAGTATTTGTTAAACTAGATTAAACACTCTTCTATCGCTAATTTAAAAAGGTACGGGCAAACAGGACCAAAAAAGTTACATCCTAGTGACGATGGCAAATGTCGGTCATATGGCCTAGGTCAGCGGAGGGTAAACTGATACAACTTTCTTGTTTTTAACTGTGAAACTTTTATAACGTCCGTGGGATTCGAATCGACAAATAGACGCCACCTATGCTTCTGTGCAGTTCACACTCTACCAGCTGAGCTACGAGGCCGCAACTTTCTATTGTATATGGACTTAGATTTGGATCGACTTATAAAGCATGACTCAGTCACGCTACGGAAGCAGCTTTAATGAATTCTCATCACAGATACTAGAAACGGAAGCTAATTTCTGAAACTTTTAAAAACTATTACAAGTTTTAACGAGTTAGAGCCCATATATATATATATATATATAATTCACTGAATGAGTGATAGAATTACTTCACAGTTATTGTATTCGCGAATAAAAGGATCAAACATGCATCGCATCAATCAATAGGCTCATATTTCTGCTCATAGGTATTAATTGTAACTGGAAAAACACTGAGACATCTTTGAGCACTCACACGCGCAGGCCGCACAAATTGCAGCAATCATGTTCAACGGGATGTTGGCTTTGGCACAGAACATGACACAGGCAATAATGAACACGATTAAGATGGTGATAAATGCCAAAATGAGGCAGATGGTAGCACCAGTTTCATTACTTGTTTTGTAATGAGCTGAAGGAGAGAGAAAATTCAAAACAATTCCATCTCACAAATTTAAATTTCAAATATCATTCAAATTTAATTTCGTCATATAATCAACTACCTTCTTACAGAAGTATACACACAATGAACAAACTCTAAAGGGCAGTAGCCAGTATACATACGTCTTTTTTGCTACGTTCCAGAATTTCACTGAGGATTCATCATATACAAACAATTCAAATCAAACAAACTCTGAACTGGCACTAGGCGATTCGATATTGTGCTAGGCATTCTGGGCATATCAATCCCGTCTCATGGACGTGTTGTGCAACTGGTTTAACTTCGGCTCCCATTCGGTAACGGCTTTCACAACTCGTCTGAGTAGATTGCGGACAAAGCACAAGCTAGACGGTCCTAGGAAGATCATTTTATTTTGCATTGTATGCCTGGAAGTTTAGCGTGTATAACTATACAAAAATTTGCAAATTTCATTCGGACAACGTGAATTGCATAGGGTATAGATTAGTTAATAATCCTTTAGTTAAACGTTCGGTTGGATCTGACCTGTTTTATACATAATGTGAACAAAAACAAAATCAGATATTAGTACGCCTTACCTCGATGCACGTGTTGTATTTAAATTATGTTAGTAGTTACAAAGTGAATTTCAATTACTTGACCGCGGAACGTAACTATTTCAAACAGTTGCGATGGTAACTTTCATCAATTTACGAATCGCTAAATTAAATACTCGATGAGATTGCAGAGTGAAGCAGCGGGACATCGATGAGCTCAACAGTCTCAATTGATATTTGTCTGTTCCGCCGAGTAAGCAGTGTCAATTTTCGTCATTTCTTATCGCATGCAGTCACGAACTATATCTAGTCGATGAGGTTCATCTCGTTACAGTGACAGAAATAAGTAGCGCTGACAATGACGCATGCTCATTGCATCTATGGTTATATTTTTTATGATAAGAAAAATATTTCGACGGGAGAATCAAACATAGATAAAAAAGATCATTACCCGAAATCACCTCCCGATATTCCGCAATCGCTGCCAGACTGCAAACCAAAGCGACAGCCCAGGATAAGGTGACCAATATTTGGTTTGCGAAACCCATTTCGGGACTTTCACTCAGATATCCTAAAATTTGAAATAAAAACACTCATTGTGATACGGTTGATCATAGAAACAGAAAAATGACAAACTTGATTCGGGATGCTGTCAAACGATCAGCAGAAAAACATTGTTTTTTCCTTTCTTCCGCCGATTTCAGTCGGAGCGTTGAGCTCCCTACCTGTGAGATGCACGGTTGAATTTCAGTCCACACGTAGGGTCTTTGCTGAAAATTCCATTATACTACGGTCGAAATGATGTGAATCGTGGCACACGAATAAATTAACATCAACTAGTATGAACAGTTTGAGATGCAAATTACTTTAAAATAAGAAGGCATTATTCTCTGTCTATGCTGCAAATACAAATATAAATGTACTCCTTGACCGGATTGAACATATGCGACAAAAACTGAGCAGTATATTTAACTTAGAATTGCCACACCCGCAACAATTTGATTTGATGGAATGATTTCAAATTTCTTGCACTATATTTTTGGGCAGGTCCATCAAAGTGATCGGTTTCATTAAGATCAATCCAACGGTGCATAGAGAAATATCAAGATCGTGAAGATGAACTGTGGTGATGGATTTCAAATGGCAGACCCTCTAGTCGGTAGTATGACAACCTTGAACACTCAAACGCTGCTTCCACTGAGAACATACCAAAAATATTCAGCGAGTGTGTAAAGTGAAAAGAAGTCAGTTTGCGGGTTTTCCTGTAACTACAATCCGTGACTTCTCTATGGTCGATGAATGTTGCAACCGGTTTCTGGTGGTAAAACGGTGATACTAAATTAAACCTCTGGTACACACCATTCAAAAAGAGGCAACGCCAGAAAATGGAGTAAACCGTTGAATGGAAGGCCGCTTCAGTCACCTCCCTCCGTCCGGCGAATGATCTAATACCCACTGCCATTTTGGTCAAACATTTGAGTGGAAGTTTCCGTTTGGGGTTTCTCATTAGAAACACTATGCCTTTAGCCTGAGGATCCACTAATGGGCTTATTCTAATCTGACATTCCAAAGTATAAAGAATGCTATCAAAAATAAATTTATTTTAATGGTGCAGCTCATACAACTTCGAAAGTTTGCCACTAAACCCTCAGACCTTCACACATATTCCCATAATCTCCCTCACACTGGCCTTTATCTTACTCAATTCGTGTGACAGTGATTAATGATGTGCTTATATCCACAGTGGAAAACTGTTAAATGCCCGGAAGCCGTTGCAGTTAATAAAATGTATTGAATTACACACGTTTAACCGTGTTAAAAAATGAAAACTGTTATTTGTATCAATGCGGAAGCTCAGATTTGTCTGCGATGGGCATATACTTTCTTTGGTTCCGATCGTACCCTACTACTCTCTGTTTCATTTACATGAATCTTTGATTTATTTTAAAGCTTTCAACGTCATAGGCATTATTGAAACGGTCATGTACTGGTGAAAGTTGTTTGCACCTTTAGTATTTTTATTCTCATTTCGTAAATGTATATGTACTTTAGATTCCTATGTGCTACATGTAGTTTAAACCATGAGACTTCGTACGAAGGTGCAATAAAAAAAAACAGAAGCGCTGGGGCAACTGATCTTCGTTTAAAACTTGATGTCTATTTGCTACTTATTTTTCTTCGCATACGATTCCAACGCCCTTTGAACCCCTTGCGTGCTGTGTGAAATTCAATGCTTATCTTAGAACTTAAATATTAGGCAACAGAAGTATATACGCTACAACATAAAAAGTGGCGTGATAGGCAAAAAGTGAAAGATGGTCTATTCTTTTTCCATCTACTACACACAATGCTTGAATATACATCTAAAATTGTATTTTGTTGTACAATATTGCTGGGGCTACTAGGGAACTTATTCCAAATAACATTTCATGGAAAATTGCCTATGTTGTAATTGAATATGGTGACCTATATTTACGAGGATTTAACCTCCAAACGGTAGAACTAAATAAAGGACGGACTCACTTGATGCAAAGGAATCCCAAGCAATTCTATGTGATCCATGTCATCACGTGTGCTATGAGATATTTTTGAAACCTCAGAAGATCAACCAATGCGGATCGATTGTCAGTCACCTGAGCCTAAAGCCTGTTGCACGACAAGAGGTCACTGGTTTATTAAACACATTTTTCTCATAAGAGTAACACCGGTTTCATTTCTGTAGCAGTCCATCAACTATGCGTATCTGGTAATGCTACTCTAAGTCGTTTTTCGACTTCTGTTTTCGATGTTAATACGTCTTCATATATCTAATTTGTATCTCTCAGAATGTTTGTTCGGACGGGCCCTTCTTATACCATTAATCACTGCGAGCTGTTTAAAGATCAGCATCTGAGTCGAGTGNTTTTATTTCAAGGTCAGCAGCATCAGCCACATAAAGATAGTGCGGATTGATTGCAAATATTTG
Organism: Echinostoma caproni; assembly: GCA_900618425.1. Classification (NCBI taxonomy): domain Eukaryota; kingdom Metazoa; phylum Platyhelminthes; class Trematoda; order Plagiorchiida; family Echinostomatidae; genus Echinostoma; species Echinostoma caproni. Next base: position 2,315 of record UZAN01051445.1, on the reverse strand, counting down.
CATAAGAACTATTTGATTAAAGTTGCTCCGAACAAATAACTACAGAGATATCAATAAAAAACCTGAGTAGAACAAAATCTCATTGTAGAATCTCTTCTGCTTCATTTTTTTCATCAAAGGAACTCCCATGTTACAAGGGTTTTCCCATGATTGTAGGGCAGACTGAAACATTGTTACTGAAAACATTTTCAGATAATTAAATTGTAAATTCAGTCACATTGATGGACATTTCGGTCAACGTTTTGACGCTCATACGCCTAAGGCGACAACGGATGCAATACAGTTTAGTAATTCATGGATTGACGAAAAATAATAGCGGTCTTGTACGAACAGCATCAATAACGTATTATCGGGATGAGTATAACTGACCTGTGCATAGCTGAAACGGTATTCATTTCCAAGTTTTATGTCAAGTCAAAGAGGTACCATGAATATTTTGTAAACCAACTGAATTTCAAATCTTTAGCACTCGATTAGATCTCTAAGGTATATGGCTGATTTATTCAAGCGTGTTGAACTATGATACCCTCCTAAGTGGATTCAAATCCCTTTGAATTCGATGAATATGCATTGCATGACTTCTAACAAGAACGAAAAACCGTACAGATCTGCCGAGGCTTCCGGTGGTGATTTGTACATTGACTGTGCTCGACTAATACACTTTCATTATTACAGATAGGTCCGAAAAGGTTTCACCATAGTTGTTATCGGTAAACTACTCCAATGTCGGGAAGAAAAAGCCTCAAATACACGGATCTTGCTCACTTGTGAACTCAGGTTGTCACAACCGTGAAGCTGGAATGTCGCACAATCAACGTTACCACTAAACATCATTTTCATGCAAAGGATGCTGTTTCAACATTCAAAACTCGCAACTCTATTAATTTCATTTCAAAAAGAAAAACACATATGCATATCATCAACATAGGTAGTATTCAGTTATGACATAACTGTATGGTACCAAATATATATTATCTTAAAACTGCCTCAAACATCTTGGATTGCCTCAGATTACTTGCTACCATTGATTGGTAATAATGACTGAAACCCCATGCCTTTTATGCATCAAATGGTTTACTCCTATTTTTCATTACACACGTAAAAAAGAAGCCAACTGGTGTGTAAACCAGCTTTTGCAGGCATTCACTTACAACGGTAGATCAATACCTCCCGGTTTCAATCTTGAATAGAATCTGTGCTTTGCAATAACGCGGTCGGTACATGTTCGTCCATAAATCCAATCGACTGTGAGTGTATCCTCATCCTGCTTATCCTGTACACAACAAAAATAATCGTGAACATATGCACCTGTCAATAGTTGACCATAACAACTTAACTGCGAACATGTGCTTTCGCACAGGCATTGATAACCGTCTGCTTTGGCACAATCATACCTCGTAGCGTAAACATACACACAAAATCGTAAATGGCATCATTGGTGGACTCGTTTGGGTGCGATTACAAAATGCATTTGTGTGTGTGTATTTATGTCCGAGTCCATGTTCAGCCAAAGGTAAAAAGTACACGACTGGACAGGATGGGATTGAATACCCCATATCATCCCACATCACACCAGGCACAATTCCGATCAACTAACCCATTCTTCCACCTCTGTTCGGTCGAAACAACCACCGCAAAAATCACTACCACTACCTCACTTTTATCTCTAAATCTATGTGGGCAAAGCATAAACGTGTGTCTTTCCGGTTCGAAACCATTGGTCCGTTGTGTAAGATTCACTGGTAGGACAATGTGATGTGATATGTTGTAGCTGGCATGTGGTTCCACCGCTATAATCGATCATCTGTGAGCAAGGCTGAGAAAGAGCCAGACAATAAACTCGTCCTGCTTACTTAATCCATGATGAACTAGGAACAAGGTGTCAACGCATACGAGTTTCATACCTGTAATCAATAGCTCATTGAAGATGCAACTCTCACTGGTTGTTCACCACAGATCAGAATAGTACTGAAAAATACAAACATTCGTCAAACCAAAATTTATCAAATAGAGAATATTCAAAACTTTTAACTGCTAATTAGCTTGTGCACGCTATTTCCCTGGTGTAATAGAACCGATCGGCTCTGTTCTCAGAGATCACGTGCTCCATCTTCCGGGCTACCGTGAAATATTCAATAATTCTATGAATTCACAAATTCACTAGCACGGGTTTCCATTGCCTATAACCATCAGGGAGATGACGCTAATCAGGAGGGGGAGGACTTCAGATTGGTCAACACGCGAACTGACAACAAGAGCTAGAGTACATTTCTACATACGGCACGTGGCAATGGACGCGTTACCATTGGGTGTGT
>UZAN01051441.1:3801-18943 GCA_900618425.1 Echinostoma caproni | reverse complement strand
AGTATTGCTCAACCTGATTACGGAAAGTGATGTAAATACAAAAGTTAGTAGACTGATCTGTGATTATTTCACAGACAGAAAGCAGTTTACACGTTTCAACGGAAAAAAGTCCTCCACTCGCCGTGTTTCCTCTGGTGTCATGCAAGGTGCAATATTTTTCCATATTTCTTTTCTATGTATGTCAAACAATTTCCCATTCCTCCTGCATTCATTGGCTGTAAATACGCTGATAACGTTGTTATAGGTTGCAAAGCATCCACTCCAGAAGAGGCTTCCAAAATTCAAAGCAAGCTGAATGACGTTATCACTTGGTCCCTGTCCCGTTCCCTCTCATTGAATGCCCCTAAATGTCTGGATGTTGTGTTTTCCCTCTTGGCCGATGTACCATATTCAGCCCCTATAGGTAGGTTCTCCACCCTCTCTGCAAATGAACAACCCCTACCGAAATCAAAAATTGTATAATACCTTGGCGACACCCTATCACACAATTTATCATAGTCACAGCACGTTCAAAACACATTCTGTAAAGTTAGAAAGCTTTCATATTTCTCACTTCGATTGAGATTACTTTCTGTTCCCCACAAGCTGATTGCTAGATTTGTGAATGCATGCGTGCTACCCCACTGGTTGTATTGCTCTCCAGTAATTTTTCCCGGTATGTTGAAGAAAGGCTTTTATTTACTGGCGAGATCTCTAAAACACATCTTTAAATGTAGTTGCATTGTCAGGGATAAACTGGTTGATTCCATCATTAACAGACACCTACAAGCATGTGAAAATTTCGCCGCCGAAATACTCTCAGACACTCACCACCCATTACACAATGAATTTTCAAAAAACTGTATCTACATCATCCACACGCTCCAAATTTAAACTTTTATTTGCACGTACCTGTGCTTATCGCAATTCTGTTCTGCCATATCTGGCACGTCTACTTATAGACAAGGACACAATTTCCACAGAATTGCGCAATTGCTTGCTTTATTGAGAAACACAACATCTACTGCTTTCATTGTGTTCACTATGTGCAATTTTATAAATTTGAATCCACAAATATGGTGTAATTGCTGAAAATACACCCATCCGGGTGCATAAAGCTACTACTGACTTGAACTTGACTTGAAGCCCGAGTGTTTTTACGCATTGTTTTTGGGACCACACAGGGAGGGGGCATTGCGCAGGTGGATTCCGATTGCTTCCGCTGTGGCCGGAATGCGACTCCTAATTCTCTCACAATGAAGGTTGTAGAGGAGTCGAAACGCCTTGGCCACATTAACCACGTGGTTTAATTCCACCAAGTGGGACGATCGAGCTGGTAATATTCTTAATTGATCCACTATTCAACCAGGTCGTGTTTTGCTCACGAACTCCTTCAGATAAAGGTCTGCTTGTGCAACCAATAGATCTTGTCCCATAGACACAGGTAAATAGTTACACTCAGAAGGAGACGACCGAAACAGATACTTCATCTTGGAGTTGGAAGCACAAAAGTGGTCTGGAGACGATTACAAAGGTTTGTTTTGCTGAGGGGAATGCTTTTTGTACAACTATACTCAGTTTACTTGTCCTCCTATCTGCAGCTGTGTTACCCTTGAAAGGTAGTGATATGTAAACCAGAAACTGGTTTACATTCCTGATTACCCTCAATATTAAACGCAAGACAGCAGTTAACAACAACTCTTATTCACGTGCTTGCTATTTTGAATTATGCCACCAAAATCGCATATTTCGTGAAAAGTTTTACCAACCATGCGGTAAATGTTTGAAAAGTCACACCCCCTCCCATCTTTCATTAAAAGCAAGAAAAGTTACGTGTTCTATCTTCATTCAGTATCACAATAAATAAATACTTATAATGAAATTGGTCAACAAATAAAGCCGATTTTTATTCAAATTGCCGTTCACTGATATTTAGACGAGCCACTTACATCGTTACATACGGCGGTTGTAACTGTCCTCTATGCTTAATCACGTTCTGGACTTTGCGGTTTGGTACCGACTCTGTGATGAGCAAATGTTATCATCAGCGACTCTGATATTTTTCCTCGAATGGTTTTATGCGTTGCTATTACCCAGGAAAACACAACAATCATCTGCTTCAACAGTACAACGTGGAGAGAGATTTTTGACATCGATAGTACCACACTAACTAAACTAAAAATTCTAATAATCTGAACCACTTATTTTCTATCGAGTTCTTTTACAAGTTTTGGCTGAGTAAATGCCCAACGTTGGCTATAACAAATGAAGGTGAGGCCGAAAAATCTATCTCATACAATTGAGGTTTTAGATGTATCATTCCTGAAGATGAATACCGGTTTAAAGATGTCACTAGTTTTAAAAGAATAAACTCTTTAGAATAATAAGTATCTAGATGCTTTATATTCCTGCATACGCCTAAAAAGAAAACCAAGTTTTACTTAAATTGCTCTGAGAAATTTGTCTTATTTGCCTAAGTTCGATTAGCCGTGCAGACTAAACATGTCAGATCCAAAAGATAAAGCCTTGAAAGTTAGAATGTAAAAGAATCTGGATTAGACCCCCGCGATTTTTCACAGGCACTAGACACAGTTGATGGGCATTGTTTAATGGGCTAATCCAAACATTAATCATCTAAATTGAGTCAGCCATTCGCACAAGATAATGACGTCACACGTAAAGCTCAGGGGTAAGGGTGTTGGATCCCACCGCAAAGGTTGGCTGTTCGACAAAACAGGTGTACATTGCTCATCCCAATTTCCATTTCATTTCCATTGCATTTGAAAACACTGAACATTGACTTTTGTCTCGTTGTTCCAATCTTTCTTCGGATTAACACGAATTTAAGCTCAACTTTGACTGCATGGTAATTCAAAGATTCTGCCTATTGGCAGTTCAAAGAAAAAATACTGATAGAACCATCGGGGAAACTACGATCTTCACTTTGGTTTGTTTCGCAATACTTTATCATTTACAAAAATTAAATATTTCAGTTACCAATAGAGTGGCTGTCCTGAGTGTTGTCGTGTGTTATTTTGGAATCAGATCGCTGATTTACTTTTCATCTTTCTCAGATCTAGTGACCTTTAACTGCGTTGAACAACGTACAACATGTGATGAATTTTCCTGGCCAAGTGTTTTGGGAGCAAGTGTAATGACCGTCCAAACATTGACGATGTTATTACGTTATCAGTTGAATAATAACGGAGCACCTACCTTATCAGAAACAACAGTGGGTTTTCAACCAAAAAAACATTTAATTGATCCCACTCGGTTTAGGATGGGCATGTCTTACGTGAATATAAACAATGACCCATACACTACACTTACCGTTCCCTCGTCCAAGCAAACATAATGCTTGTGCGAAACTTTCTCAAACGTGATAGGAATAAATTTTGCCAATCCTCACGTGAACAGGTATAAGTTACAAATATAAGAGAGAAGGATTAGGGCAACTTTCAGGTAATTTATTCCAATAAGTTCACTTATAACTATTGTACGAGGTGATTCGTACTCAGTAACAGTTGAACAAACTCAAACAATCACACGCTTCTACTCTTAATGCTTGCCAGGATTTTCTTTCGTCTTGTCACATCCAAATAGGGGATGTAATATCAAAAATAAACTCTAGATACCGTGGACAAGAAAGTGTGAGAGGGAAAGAGATTGCCAGCGGCCGTCTCATGCACTCGTTCATTTGTTCGTTTGTTCTCTGTTCAACAAACCGTAGACAGGGGCTGTCCATCAGCAAGGCATTTCGACGCTCGGTAGATAAAAAAGGAGACACTGATGCGCTTTGGGTTGAATGCGTTCACTGTGCATGTCACCTGTCTGTTGAGGACCATCAATGGCCTGCATTTGACGCTTGGACGGACGTTGTGGTGTTAGAAAAGCCGTGGATGGCCTAGTGTGAGAAAAATGTGTCCGTTTGTGTGCAGATGAGTGAAGTAAATGTGGTTCATAAGAGTGAGGCTAGAGGGGGTTACCGGATTGTTTTTAGCTCCGTTATCGTAAACTCGGATCTTACGGAATTTTGATCCAGCTGTGCAAGATCGAGCGATATTTTCCGTCGTCCTGTACCTTTCATCTTTTGGGGCAGTGGTTGAAAGAAAGATAGTTCATGACCAGACGGTAATCAAGTTTCCCTTCTGGAGATTTGCTGCACGGAGCATTGCACGTTACTATTTGTTTCAGCGTATTCCGTGTCGAACGAATACAGCAAGATCCCACAATACTGATTTGTGTGGCACAATAATCGATTTGTTTGTAGTCTAAGGTTGATACTTGCCGTCTGGAAACCTGGTTTATTCTCCCGTTCCAAAAAAGGTACTTCCTGAGCGGATTGTTTATAAAATATTTCAAACCTTGAAAAACTTTCACAATGGAACTAGTCGTATTTCCGTAGTGCTTGAATTCCTCGACGATGTGCTGGATAAGTTAAAGTTACAATGTATTAACCCAGAATCGATGAAACCACCGTCTTCGTTTGATCTCTTTAGGCAGAGTTTCAGTCTTCAAACTATTTTTTTAAATCTCAAAGACGACTATGCACAGATTAAATTCATGCGAATTTTCATTTATTGATCATTTAGCCGGAAAAACGGCATTCTCGGTTTTGTATTTGACCATGCAGCTTGAGAAAAAGAGTTTGAACTCATGATTAAGATCGTGGGGCATTGAGTCTTGGTTGGAAACCACAACTTTTGTACACAGGTGCCCTCCATTTTACATGAAAGAAATGAAGGATTTGTTTTGTTTATATTGTGACTGTTGGTCCGTACAGAGCAAATGGAACGTGAACTGTAAAGCTAGAATGCACTGGTTGGGTCTCATCAGCTGTGCGAATACTTCGACCCGAATAAGAATAAACCCGGGACATCAAAGGAAGCATAAAGAGTTGGAATGCCTCCAACTGAGTCATAAAACCAGAGATTGGTGCCGGACTGCGCAAGGTGCAATACCTGCATTGACTGCCGAGTGCGTAGTGTGCTGCGTTCTGCCTCGGAGATTCCGGGTTCGATCCCCAGTTGGGTCGATAGATTCTCATTTCTGATGAAACCCAACTAGATCAAAACAGTTATGCAGTGCTTTCCAATTTTTCAGTTCAGTTTTATTTACCGTTTACAAGAATAGATTTGCGATATTGTCAAGCGTTCTCAATCTCCCACGAAAAAGGATTCATTCTTAGAAAAGCTAATTACTCGGAACATTTTACTCTAAATTTCCAAACATCTGTTTCCACAAATAATCACGCTTTCACTCTAAAAAGAACTACAACAAGATATTCCCATCTCGTTCACTATGAACATACAAAACAATACAGGTCACTCTTCGGCCTGATAATCTTTTCCTTAAAAACAATTCTTTCGAAACTTCATTTCACCGAAACGGCAGAGTGACATCTCTTATTCAGATGAATGAAGGATCGATGGCACGAATCTAACAACTCAGCTTCTGATAAACCAGAAAATGTTAAACAGTTTTACGCTACTCCTGACCACCCTTAATTCCTCGAAACGTTTTTTCATGTATTCCCATGGTTTTACATTCTCCTTTCCCATCTGATTCCGTATCAATTAGCTAAGTAAGCTGCATCAAATATTTTGGATTGTCACGGATGATGTTCCGCATTAGAAATCTGAAATTCAATATATCGTCATTAAACTTTGAGGAAATTCTTTCGTTGTCAGTGTACTTTGCGAAATTTGAAAGCAGCAGTATGTGACCAGTAAAGTCTAATAACAGTGTACATTCCGCTTTTTACTTTATTGTTGAACAGTTGCTTCTTCCAATCGCCTAAAGAAAGCCTTCAGGTTGCTCCGTCATGAACTAATCATCATAGATCAGATCTTTCCAATCCCTCTGGCAGAGTTGATAATGAATGTGTGAACGTAATTGGAATACGACCGATTCCCATGGATCTCAAGCATGTACTGCAGTTACTCAACGGTGCCCTATTCAACACGTATTCTGGTGAACAAAGAACAGATTTTCACTGACTTTCTTGAACGTTTCGAGGCTTGACTATTCTGCTCTCCAATGTATATATTTGCGACGGAATGGAAAGCAATAGGCTCAAAGAATTCATAATTGCGATTACAATTACAAATGCTGTTGACAGATCTCCTGAAAACAAGACAAATGTTCTGACTGACCTCCGCACAAATCTTGTGACGATTCAATAGATGGCCTATTATATAGTGTTCTTAACGTTATTCGTTTTGAGAGAGGTATGGATTAACTCTGTTATTGCGTCTGGTGTATATCAATTACACCGGATCACATGTGATGTTTAATTATCCATGATGTTTTATTTTTACGTATGTTTCTTCATACATTGCACGCATTGTTCCTAACAGCCATTGCTGCGTGGGGCTAGAACCTCATAAAACAGTTAGACATTAGATTGATCTCTGTGGTGTGCCCATGTCTATCATTGCGCAGATCAATACAGAGCAGTCATCGGTAATAATATTGATAAGACAAATTGAGCAAAATATAAAATTAGACATTGTTATACAGCGTGGTCCCAAAGGTAAATTAAATGAACCACATAGAATGCAATATCAATACTAAGTTGGAAATTACTTGCGATTCTATAGATGTTTCCGTAACCTGCCAAGCAGCTTGTTACACAATAATCTTTGCAATCTATTCAGAATGAGAACATGAATTCATAAGAATTGATAGCTTATACGCAGCACGATAAACGGAAGCAGCAACTGAAACAACGGAACTAACCTGTTTGGCGAATTGATTACCGACTGTGAACAGCCTCAAACGGTTCATTTTCTTTAACGTCTTTAGAATCCCGATGCGTCACAAACATTATTGCCTATAATGGAATGCAGCGCGGCATCCGCGCGTGGTAGTAGTGCATCTTGTCTTAAAATAAACAAAATCTCAAGACTTATCTGTAAACATTGATTGGAATTTCGTATCCAGTAAAGTGTGGGCCGGGTGGTTTGAAAGGTATCTGACAGTTGTTTAGACATACATGGGAATAATCAAATTCCGCTGAAATCAACTTCAGTGGTCATCATCACGATTAATGTAACTCACCGAGAAGACTTTATTTTGTTTATTTGCAATACATTCGATTGGTCTTGCCTCCGAATAAGTGACTAACATTGAACTCAGTCAGAATTTCCGGTGCAAATTTGCGCTATTATTTCCATGGAAGTGGTTCCACAATAAATAATCTATAACAATTCCGGGAGATAATAAATGACTCAGAAAACCCTTTGTTAGGAATATAAACTGGTAGCTATGACAAGAATTTGTTTATTTGAAAAGTAAAATACTTCAATTTACACAACAAAGAAAGTGATTGATGTGACTTCATTCATTAAGCAAGAATCGGCGGTTCGACAGGTCAATCAAACTAAAGATGATACAACTAGACATATTGGCTTCTTGTCAGCAATTCTCTTCTTAGTTCAACAACCCCCCACACACAGATTATAAATGTGCAGATGAACTCGATTTCTACATAAGCGCCATCAATAGCTCGAAACATGAGAAACGTATCTTCACTGCCTAATAACGTATCAGCATAGTGAAAAATGTTGTGTTCCGATATTATTGTGAACCTGGGATCACTGGTAAAATGTTTTCAACCACACTACAGCTTCTGAGTAAATTCGTTTGTTTTTGCATGAATGCTGAACTATAATTTTATTTTCGACGGGTTCAATTAACAAAGCCGTTTGAAGAAATGAAATATCAAGGTGTCACGTACCATTGGTCGGAGTAGTGGAAATAGTACAAATATGAGTCATTTCGGATATTTATCTGTCGATTACTATCGACGAGAGCAAAATATCGATTGTTCAATGCTTTTCCTTTTGCCGACGACAAGTTGAGTCGGGTTAGGGTAACAAGTTTCGAAGTTGGATCTAATTTGGCATGTCTCCTTACATTTGTTGACTGTTATACGAGTCGGTGCAATCTGGACACAAATGGATGTAAAAAGTTGATTACCAGAATCTCTACCAAACTAGAAGATTACTATTCTGCCTTTTATCATGTTTGCTAACGATTTTTAGTCAAATAAAGTTCGTTATTATTATTTATCAAAGGTGCAAAACTAACACCGTGTGGTTCTTGTCTGTCAGTATAGGTTTAGGAATCCGTACATTTGTGAAACAACTGAAACTGTGAATTATCCCAATGGAGCAGGGTGTTCCTTTGCAGGATTGGCATCCAAACTGCTACCATATCAGCGATTGAGCAAAATGATCCCTTATCATAGGCACATAAATCAGAATAAAAGCAACAGACAGATGGTTATGAAAACTCAAATTGAGATTTGCAAAACCATAAGCGAATCGGGCGGATAACGTGACGAAATAAATCTGTCTAACGGAAAACCCGAAAACATGGCGATACGATTGGCTCACTTTTATTCAAAATGTAATGGTTATCGGCTATCGCAGCTTTTTGAAGAGCCTTTGATAACTAATAACAGGTTGGACATCACAGTGTTATGTCCTTTGTCATGCCTTTTATCTACGCTATAGAGTTATTTTTACGAGCAACTCATCAATTAAAGTTCAAAACCATATACAATGCATCTTCGTCAGTTAAATCTTACTCAAACACATTTAAACTTGATTTCTAAATGGGGTTTATGGTTGCTATCACAAAATGTCTGACTTGGTTTTTTCATGTTCAACCGATGAATCGAAAGATCTGAACCCACGACACTCCTCCTGCACTAGCTTATCTTTAAGTTAATTCGTGTTCATGTCTTCACCAACAGTGGAGACAGTTTCATCCCTTTGCTCAATCTACCGTTTTGTGATTACAAATCAGATGAAACAGCACTTTGATAATCACAGCTGCGACAGTCACTCGCTCTTTATTACCATTGTAAATCAAATGATCAACCTGAAAAAATGTGACACCCGGCTCTTCTTCCTATGTACAAGGCAATACATTTCATTCAGAACGCACAAAATCCACTATCGCTTAGCATAGATACGTTTGCACACACGCCAGCTGCTTAGCCTCAGCCATCCAATGAAGGCATTAGAAAGAAATTGTTTGACTATCGAACCTCCTTCAGACGACTTAGGAAAACGTTGACTGAAAGTAACTACTCATCTGTCTCTGATATGAACGTTTTAGTAAATTAAACAACCAAATACCGCATGCATAATTTATAAAATGTTTAACGATGAACAACGGTTATGGGTTAGATTAATCGTGTATTCCCTGACCGAAACAAGTCTGCCAATTCATCCATCAAATTTTTGGATAGTGATCTATCAAGAGTAGTTCTTTATTTCCAGTATTTGTTACATCGTGGTTTTCTACTATACAATTCCATTCCCCCCCCCCAGAAATGTTTTACACGTGTCTAAGGTCCGCACCAACCCGATGAAGAGCAGCGATCAGATGATGTGAACAACGATCTTTGCGATCACTGTGACAACCACATCCAGTCTGAAGTTGGAATGAAAAGCCAAAATAGCCTTGTGTAGACGTGCCCCTTCTACCCTTGTCAATTTTGATGAACTGACAAGATAACAAATCAATAAGAAAACGAGGTGCTTTGGCAGAACGTGTCGTCAAATACTTCCGAAAACCGTCAGCATTTTCGTCAACTTTTCCTTCTGCAAAATTGTATAACCATACAACTACTTTGTCTATAAGTTTCCGTCCATTCGTCTACCGATCATATAAACAATATATTGATCATATGTTCATCATTGCTTTTAGCCACAACTACATTTTTCCAAAGAACAAAGCTAAGGGACGCCTGCATGAAACGATCCATTCAATTTACAACCTGAACTGGTCACCGCGTGACAAGTCGGTACCTGCGCATGACGAAAAACAGGTCCCGGTGAGGCTCAAGTTGAACTCTATTCGGCAATATACGCAAGCCACCTGTCCAGCCAGGCTCATTTTAACTAATTTGGGCAGAAGCTTCTAAGAAATCTGTTTTATTCATCGAAACGTTTGTTTATTCAGTGATTATTCCGTGAATACATTTACTTTTGTTCGAGAACAGTTGTGTCCAATAGAATATCAGCATGAAAACGTGAACACGTATTGAATGAGTAATTCATCCTTGAAAAATAGCATTAAGGAAAGGGTGAACAGCATTAAATTGAAAAGAAACTAATTGATAATTTGCTTTTTGACTTTCACTAACAAACACCAAACCCATATATTATGTGGCATTAATTCACTCCATCCTTGTTTAACTAATTCAAGTTTAGCAATTCTAAAAAGCTGCAGATGAATTTGAAGCAATTGGTCGCGAGAGTTTGCAACGTAAGATAAAATAGTTTACCTACTTCTATCCGGTACCATTTGTTATATAAATGCTTCTTGGAAAACAAAAACATTCCGTAGTATATTTTTAAATCATTTAATCCCAACATAAACTGATAAATGTCATTGGTCCTATAATTAAAATTCTCAGGACGATAGTAATCTGAAATCGCTTTCTATCCACCGCCAAAGTCTAATATTTTCCTCTCGGGATTATTAGAAAAAGTTGGAAAACGGGGGATTATGCTTGTGTATTTCATGAAGTAAACCAACTTAGGTACCGATTTGTAGTTTCAGTCTTACTAACAGACTAAATTACCTGAAAGAGTACCATCTCCAGAGTCCGTCAAAGTGACATCGTTTCCGTCGTTACAAATAAATTGATATTTTGATTTAAGAAACGAAACACTTTTTGATATTTTTCCTGAATCATTTTGTGGCGTCCGTGCAAACAAATTCTGCCGTTCCTTTGATGATCCTCAAACTACACTCTGATCTAATGAGAACAGTGGGAACCTTTGTTACTAAAGTTAGTCTGAGTGATTTGCCGTTTATTCGCTTTACACAGTTGGTAAATTTGAATGAACAGTATCTAACCGTTTGTGAGGGGGCTCGTTTTATTCATGTTCTACTGTATTTTGAATCTACTATTCAGTCAAACACCAACTTTAATTTTCATCAGAAGTTTTGTCATCTGTGATGATTTGGTTTGATGTGTTTTGCTCAATGTTTTTTTTCTTGAAACCATACAGAAACGTTCGATCATTTGAGGATGTACTTAAGCATTTATTGCGTCAACCATAAATGGTCCAACCTCAACAAGTAAATTACAAACTGCAGGTCAACTCGGTTTAGGAAAACTGCCGTTATTCCGCGAAGGTCGTTTGTAACCAAGTGGTTGTCAAAACATCGATAAGTTCAACCATAGGAAAAGTACGCCCTAAAGTCGATTTTTAATGGGGTTACCATAAATGTTTCTGACAAATGTATATCGTTATGGAATGAGAGGAAAACCACACGGAAGTTATTATTTCCTTTAATGTTCTTTCCTTCGGCCTTCGAGGGAACAACTGACCGTATCGTATTTACTTGACGAAAATGAACTAATGTTTGCTGAAATATAATTATGCAAATGTATGGAATCAGGAATGTTAAATATTTTATCCATGCATATGAAAGCTAAAAAGCAGAAGTCGTTCTATGAAATCCACCATTCCAATACTTAATACGGTATGTATAGAGATAGAGTGAAGTAGCATTAGGTTTCCCAACTTCTTTATTTCTATGTACTCTTCAAGCATCTCCACTAGTAAAATGCGGCAGAAAGCAGCAGTTTGCATCACCTGACATACATAAATTTTGGCTGAAGTTGGTAATAGATGATAAAATAGTGTGGTTGAGGCCGTTCATTTTTTTGTGTCGTTCATTGCCCGTTGGCAGGAGGCTAGAGAGAAGAAAGTGGAGAATGACATTTAGTTAGATGTAATCCAGCCTATCCAAGCCTAACCCAGCATGGGCTGTATTCTTTGCTCCTTGTATACAGCTGCCTGTTTGTTCCAAACACTGGAGATGTTCCTCTCTCACATTCGACTTAATATATCACGTGCTATTTAGCGTAGATTTGCGAGTGTTGCGGTTAACATTAAGTGGAGATGCCTGCTTTAATGTACAAACGTTGAGATGGACAGCTCTCTAATTGCGTTTTAACGCTTTTTCCAAATGGTACTGGTAGATCTGGCTAATGTGGGCCTATTTGATATGGAGAGTCAAATTATAAAATTGTCTTTAGTAATGACATAACTTATTGGATTTATCCCTGGCGCCCAGCCAAACATGTTGACAAAACTGGGTGTTTGGCTGTTCGTAGCAAAAACTGATTAAATTTTTTTGACGTTACTTCTCATTTACCAACGGTGCAGATGCTATGTGCTCAGTGGAATGGGGTTTTACCTTACCACATCTGAAGTCTAGTAACAAATAAGGACGTCGTATAGAGTGGTACGGATAGTTTCGTCTTGTTTCCTTGTCATTTGATTGTCAACGAAATCTTGATGGCCGCCTTGTTCCTCCATCGTGAAATGTGCATTGTTGTGCAACCTTTTCAGGATTCGAAGGACAGAAATCATCCAATTTGTGAAATAAAGTTACCAATGGTAACAGATAAGCCTAATCAATCACGTACTTGAATAGTAAAGCACGAATTTTTGATATTGCCCATGAAAATGATTTTATGGCTTGTCTTATTCCACTCTACCGCGGCAAACACATTCGAGTGAGAAGCAGTCGTGATGAATGACATCATGGTGCGTTTGGAACTGAAAATTCACGTTGAATGCATAGTTTCCGGTCATCACTAAGTATGGAATAACAAACCTAGGTTTCAAGACGTGTCAATGGTGGTTGCACGAAGTACTAATAATCTAGCGCTGAGATACTCTGAACCACGAAGAGCTTAGTTGTTATTTCCATGAAGAAAACAAGTCGACGAGAGAACAACTATTGTTGGTGATTTATAATCAAAGTCATAAGTTCTATATATTGCAGAAATATTGTTGCAATTTAATTCACCATTGAACTGCACACATTCTCCAATTGAATAACTCATGTTTCTCTTCACTGGTACCAAGCGCGTTGTAAGGTAAGCACAGCACAGCGAATATAAATCGTAGGGAATACTGATGAACAGGATGGGAATGTACTTGCCATCGCATTCGCCGAAATCGTTTTTCTCTATTGTTATATAAATTCCACATATCGTTGAGACCTTAATGGTGTAAACATTTTTCAAGTTATTTTTCCTGTCTTGTTGTTTCTTGATTCAGTCACGGTTACGATAAGTGGAGTGACACTAGGGATTATAGTTACCAAAACAACCCTTTTGATATTCGCATAACTGGGAATATCAGGTTTAAATTTACAACTATATTAAACACTGTGGAATGCTTTTTTCATTTTTTCATAAAATATTCGTTTTCCATCCTGAATCCGTTCTCGGATCAATACGTGTGGGTAAAGCTGTGGTTGCACTAAATCCTTTTGATAAATAGCGTGATAAATTTGGTACGTAGGACTTTGTATGAGAGTGATTCTGCCGTACATCTCATCTGTCGTAGAATGACAGACAAGGGGATTGTCAGAAAAACCTTTCTTTCTTGACATCGTAGGGCAACTTTTGAGCTAACCAGATGGTATATATTCTCAAGCTGTGCGACTGCACTTTACCTCGACATTTCGTTCCACTAAACCAAGCTGTCCCGGTCCGTTTTTACTCACAAAGTCAATCAAGCCGCCTGGCATTGTTGTGCTTGAATCTTGACAGTATTTTATTCTTTATCCCATCCTGTCACGACCGCGTTGATCTTCTTTCTATGTGAGGTTAGTTCTAATCCTGCCTCCCTCTCCCCCCTTCTTTTTGTTGTGATGAATATCAGTTTTATTTCTCCAATAGTTGATAGTCTGAAGATTTACTGAAGCAAACAGAATAGAGAATCATTCCCATTTACTGCATCCAATGATTCGAACAAGCAGTTGGAATATTTGATATGTTTGTGTTGCACTCACATTCTATCTAACAATTTTTGATTCTGCCTCTTGATTAATATTAGAAATTGGGCGTCGTTCTAAAAAGTTGGATAGAAAACTGTCAATGACGCTCATCCTAATTTGTTTAGAACCGATGCCAGTGTAATAGGTTCAAAAATAAGAGTTCCTTTGAATGAAACAATAAATCAATCACAATGGATCATTCTTATACCTGGCACTTTTGCAACACACGCTAAAGTTAAGTGGAACAACGAAACCCATAAATCTCGGGATGCATACAGACTAAAGGGATTATCAAGCACGGTAACCCATAAAAAGCATAAAAGAAACCATCCACCCAAGGCAATGCATTAAAGAAATGAACAAAATGGATGACGATGGGAATTTCTTCTTATTTCGTATGTCTCCAATAAAGTAATTTAGAAGTCGGGGATCACTACAAGGGATACATTTTTGTCATTGATAACTTTATGGTTACGAAGATGCAAACTACTCTGCAATTTTAAAATCGCAAGGGCAAGTATGCAGGGTAGAAATACTAATGACCAATCAACATGATCATGATCATGATCATGATCATCGTCATCAGCATCATCATCATGATCTTCGTCTTCCTCCTCATCCTCCTCATCATCATCATTAGTAGCAGCAGATGGTGCAGGACTAAATGAAGTTTAGCGACGTTCCTACTCTTTCTTTAATTTTAAATTTCGTTCAGTCTGGCGTTCATCCTAAATAGCACGCACCTTAGCTAATATTTAAAATTGGGGCTACTTTATTAAGGTTAATAAAATGAAGTTCACCTCCAAGTATGCGGAACAATTAGAAGACAGAAGGAATAATGTGCAGCGGAAGACCGTCGTACAACAAACCCCCACGAACGAAATAAGAGTAACAGAAACTCCTGGAATGGGATCCATGATGGATATTATGTGCTTCATTGGAACCTCCTGTGATTTGTATTCCACATCTAGTCGCTGTGAATACGATCTACAACGGTACTGGCGACATGCAGTAACAGAAACGATGTTCATTAATAAAGTTCGTAACCATGTTGGTCGATCGGATGAGACTACCTTACCTCTAACCAAAAAACTGAACATACATTCCTAAATGATTCATATAATAAAATACCACGCTAGCACCGTTAATTCCCTCCACGTTCCAAAATAACAGTTACTTTGACCTTATACAGTTTGGTAAGATTATATATTATTATATTCACTTTTATCTGTTCAAGCTCACAATATTAAGAACATGGAAATATCTTACTAGGACCTCCAACTTGTCGTCTCTGTTGCGCAGTATTTCAGTAGCATGAACACAGTTTTTG
>UZAN01051438.1:0-18944 GCA_900618425.1 Echinostoma caproni | reverse complement strand
GACATGTTTGAACAATACCACATGGTCACTGCGTCCTAAGGGGGGGGGGGGCGAGACATTGATGGATTCGACCATAAGCTCTTCGTTGGTTAGTACCAGATCCAGCATCAACGACGTGTCCAGGTTCCCAAACCTCGTGGGCTCCTTCACGTGGTTGTACAACGGATGCGGGTCGATTAATTGTTGAAACTAACTTCGAAACGATAGATGGGAGGTCAAAGTTTGATTGAAATGCGGACAGTTGAAATCACCCACTATTAGAATATGACTAAATTTGGCAGATAGGACTTGTGACATAGCCCGCAAAAGTGTATCGTTTGCTGACTCCGTGAATGATGGAGAACGATAGACCACTCCAACAAGATAATTGTCCTGCTTCGACAGTTTCAGTTTACACCAAATTGTGTCAGGGGCTGAAACAGGAGGATCAACAGCATCGCACTGGAGATCGCTTCAATGGTAAAGTAAAACACCACCATCGCGTGTTGGACGATTGCGTCTGAGAAAAGACATGCCCGGTAGGCCCAACTCAGAGTCGAGAATGTAATCCGTCAACCAAGTTCCTGTAACAGAAATGATATCCCACTGAATGGATTGGAAACGCAACACCAGTTCGGAGAACTAACTGCGGAAACCTTGGACATTAGTTTAGCAACAGGTCAAATGTTTTTGATGTAGAAGTCCCTTTGGGTGAGAAGTAGTTTCATTGCCGACCCTGTCACGGTCATTGGTTAAACTGCATTACATGCACAAGTACAGATACAGCGAATGGAATGCAAATATGTGTCTTTAGCCTCATTCTAATGTTGATAACGAAGCTCACAGCTCAAAGAAAGCATTGGGTGTTTGATGCTACCGCAGGAACTGATCAAACCCGTACAATACCCACCGAATTTTGTGTCTAGATCTCCGCTCCTTCCAACGCCTAGCGTTTTCGCGCCTCTTTCAAGGGAAGTGAGTGCCGTAGGACGCCACCCACATCGACAGTCATCGTAAAAACGTGCCGGCGTTTTCTCACGAGCGTTCAGGATGCGTAATCATGCAATATCTCTTCATTGGCCTTCTCGTAACCCCGATTCCGGACAAATGATCATAGACTGTGATCAACTGTGAGGAAAAAGCCACAGGAATGGTAGNTCATTGGTTATCTAGGCTTCCACCAATCGGATTGCAATACCGCTTGCATAGTCTTGCTTCTGTCTGCACTGTCTTGGATTGGCTGGCACGATCTGCCTATGGCGTGTAGTCAGAAACCGTGTGTCATTGAAGTTAGCATTCGAATTTAATTGATCGCATGTGTCCGAAAATTGTGATGCACCGCTCTAGGGTAGGCGTGATCTCGTAGGCATGAATTACCACACTACCCAGAGTGCCACGTACGGGAGGCTGACAACAAGACACTCAGTATAGAATTCCATCCGCCCATCTCGCCGAGCAAAAAGATCTATTTGGAAAATAAGGTCAGTAGATCATCGTTCTCCGCTTGGTATCAACCCCGAAAATTAACTGGTAGGAGGGTATGACAACCTTAACCAGGACACGGGGTCACATAAGTCCCGTTAGGCTAATTGGATGGGGACCGCGAGATAATGGTAACCGGTGAATTTAGAGATACTGAGTAATACGGCTGGGTGTCGCAAACATTGGCGCCCTTGAATCCGCTCATTAATTTTGCAACCACAGCCTATATGAACTCCCTATCTTCACTTTGACTCTGCTCTCAACATTCCTCTCTTCATTCTGCTCTTTTATTCAAATGGGCAGCAATAAAACAGCAAACAAATCCAGCGCATGAAAATGTGCGTAGTTAATGGCTATAAAGACTGAAACTGAAACCAGATATTCGTCAGTGAGAAAACCAACTGCCAAACTGATGGCCGATGTGATTTGAATTTTTCGCCAAAATCAATACATGCCCTCATTCGCTAGGCGTAAATCAACTAATCTCAGTTGTAGTTCAAATTTCGAAATCATTCTACTCCCAGTGGCATGTGAAAGCTGCGGCCTACGCACCCACAATATCCTCGAAATTTGGTTGTTTTCCAGCCTTTCTCAGTTAAAACCTAGCGTAATCATCGTCCTTCTTCTATGTAGACGGATTTTCCCCCTCCTTCTTGCTGTCCTGGCGGAGAAACTCCGTTGATTGTTATATAAACTAGCGGTATGTTTACATCGAAGCACTTGCACAAGCTGGAAACTGAGACATCGGATTTAAGCTCTTCCAAAATATGTTGCTGCTCTGCTTTACTTTTTTATACTCCTGTGCTTTTGGAGTGGTGACATTGTCAAACGCCTATATCCAACTAGCCGCACACCTCAAGGTTGACTGTTGAGAGTCCATCGTCACGTTTCATGGGATATATTTTTACTTCTTTCATAGCGAGCTCTTACATTGTTCGTTTCTAGTCATAAGTTTTTAATTTAACTGTACTATCTGATATAAATGAGTTTGCGATGTTTGAAGTACGCGCAGATCACAGATTTCGAATTACGTATTAGGAATCACGAACACCACAGAAAAACTGAATCACACTGACATTTGCACTACAGTATGCCACGTAACCGAGACACAAAGCAGCAGTTCGTGTATTGAAAGAAATAAAGGAGGATAAACAACGTGTACAAAAGAAGTTTATTGATCATCCTGGTATCTTCCAATCGCGTGCTCGTACAGCTTCTGTCTGGGCTGCAAGGAATCTGATTAGCCGGCACAATTGGCCTGTGATTCGTTGTCCAGAAGCTGAAACTCGTAGGCACTTTGCTGGCGACAGGTGGGAAGCTTGATTTATCGCAGTTGTCCGGAAACTGTAACGTGTCGCCCTGTGGTTCGCGTCATTCCGTAGGCTAGCATTACCCCAGGATTCCTCAATTTTAGTTTCCCTGAGTGAAAAAATGCCTGATAATAATGCCCCTTGGGCGTTTATTATCCTAATTATCTAGTAGTTTGATTTCCCCAAGAGTATCAAAGATAAATAAGTTTGACCAGCAATAAATTAAAGGCTTTGGCGAAAGCCCTACATGAAAAAATCAAACGTGTAATAAAGGTGGGTAGATACACGAGTATCCTCACTGTTTTATGATACCTAGCTACTTCATCTGGTGTCTCTCTCAAAGACATCGACCGGGAGGCTTACAACGAATTCAATGACATTTGAAGATACACGTGATGATTTTTAAATTATCAGCGAGTTCGCCTCCAAAAGCCTTAGTATGGTAGGGGGTGGGTATCTTGGGTTGTGGCGAAATGCTTCCATACGGCCAAGCGTCTCAAATAGCCTCTGCTAGGTAAGCCTTACTTACTGCCTTCTCGTAACGGTGTTTTCTCATCAAAGTGAGTGGACAAAAGCCGAAACCCGGGGCTATGGCCAGGGTTGGTGAATCACTAGCACTTCACCTAGGGAAGTTGGCCGAGAACCTTGATTCCAAACCAACCAAGAGGAGGCGTACGAACCACATCCACACCTTCCTGGTTGTGGCAGTGGTCACCGACTCGATTGGGTATCGAGGTGTGTTGGGCACCTTGGACGTTTGACCCCGTCCAAAGGGCGTATGATCTGATAAACTGGATGGATACTGGCCCTCAATGGAGTACAGTTTTCACACCCCGCCCCGCTACCTTGCGGGTCAGGTTTTAATTAGCCGAATGCTCCGGTTGTGGATTCCTCAAAAAAATTCACCTGCATTGGCCTAGGCATCCTGGCAGTATTTAGCCCACATGCAAATCATGGAACGTTTTTCTTTTTATAAAGATAACTGTACCATGATCTGTTTGGCATACAGTTTGGCCTCAGATGTGTGTGAAATATACGGATACACATCATTGAATTCTATGCAAACACTGATTGCCTTCCATACAAAGACTTGCGTCATATGTGTATCGAGTTGTCACGATCGATGAGGATCAACTGTGCAGATATTCGGCTATTTGAAACACTTGGTCGTATGGGAGCATTTCGCGAGTTGCAGGGGAAAGGTGACTAGCCGCCACCCCCGACCACACTGAGGTTGTCGGAGACGGGTGCGTGAACACCATTGAAGCAGTGAGGCCTTTTAATTCATTTGATCAATACAGAATGAAAAAAAGTGTTGAGAGATGTTAAAATTTCGTTCGATCTCGACAATCACTGACTTGAAACACACAAGCATATATATAGCACACATGGGGTTAATCTATTATGGTGAATGAACAAAACAAGCATACAAAGATCACTAAATTTAGGAGTAGAAGGTCAACTCCACGGTAAGTGGATTAATTGCATCAAAAACTTTGGTGCGCAAAAGGTCGGGTGATGTAATCGGATAAGTACTGCTTCACTAGTTGCCAAAAGTTTAACATTGCGATTACGTAATAGTGGTTTGAAAGACGATTTAGGGCCTACGTTCCATTTATGGAAAATTCAACCCACGAGGCTAGGAACGGTAAGCAGTATAAGCCTGGCATTTAGTCGGGCACTAACAAATCTTCCCACACACACCCATTACATGAACACCGTATCGAGAGAAAATTTTGGTGAGCATTCTCCCTTATTTTCTCTTAAAATTATATACGTTTTAATCCTACGTAATCCATTGATGGAAAGAATCCGACTGAAAAACTTGGGCGTCGTGCTTATGCTTATTGAGGAAATTAGCTTGTCTTGGCCACAAAAAACGAAAAACCCAAAACACAAGGGATTGGTGACAACAATATGGCACAGCTCATCTACGCGAGCTTGTTGCGAGAAACGTTCTGATTAGATACCCGGTAACCGAGTGCGTAGTATGCCTACGTTCTACCTGTGAGGTACCGGTTTCAATCCCCAGTTGGTCCGATGGATTCGCACTTCTAATGAGATCCAACCAGATTTTCCGTTTTGTTAGACAATTTTACTTGCACTCGGACTTGCCTACTTCTATCCACCAGTTTGCCTACTGTCCCCCGTAGCCTTGTCACATAATCCTCTAGACAAAAGTTATTCATACACAAGCGATGGAATGATTTGTGATGACCAATAAAGAGCACCGAGACAACTGTTTCGTCTTATTTGGGACTCGTCATACGTGCTTACGTTTTGTGTCCTCGTGTCAGGACTCGAAATGCGAACCTTCAGGTGGCGACTTCAAACCCTTAACTTTGATCTACAAGGTCGAAGATCATTATCTCACCCGACTGGTTTACACAATTCAAGGTTGAAAATTTGGAATAACCCATTCGGTTATTCGTAGACACCAGGTACCGTTGATAGTCTCTTTGGGAGATCGTTAATACCCCAGTAGTTGAATGCATTATTTTGTTACACACCAGTGTATGATGAGCAGGAGACGTAGCGAACCTCCTATTCACAAAGATCTGCTGTTTAGTGATGGTAACCGGTAACCTAAGCCCCGGAACTTGGAGTGGCGAACCACATAAGGCCCAGCTAGGTCAGGCGTGGTATTGAACCGGGCGATAGCAAAGCAATGGAAAGATGTGTGCTGACCGAGAAAAAGAGCATCATCAACAGGGGTTGGCGGCTGTGGACAATTCAATGGATTATTCCAAAGTTGCTACTCCTAACATATGTCTGGCTACTGATGATCAAATTAGGCTAAGCGTTTGTCTGTCACACAGGTTTTCGTACTAGCGGTAAAGAAATCCTGCTAGCTGTTGTGGCCTACAAGTGACGGTTACATTTGTCGCACTTACCTGAGGCCGGATTGATTGATCGATTGATTGACAGACGCTGCTTGATAACACGCACGCACGCACTCACGCCATGCGGACTGACTCTACTGGAAGATGAATCGGCTCCAGCCAATCAGATATTAGTATTGGACTGTTCGCACGCTGATTGATTGGCTAACTGCTTCAATGCCTGCTCGACCGCATTGGAATACTGTTTGACGCTTCAGCCGGTTGTTGGCCTGCCTGATCACCGGCCTAAGGACCAGCTACACGTGTGCCTATTGCAATAAATGTATTGTTCGATTGACTGCGTCCCTATTTGCCTACTTAAGCGGCACACAACAATAGCCAAATTGTCAAATCCTCTTTGAATTTATTTAAGTGAGTTTGCCTATTCACTCTGGCTGGTGAGGCCGCGTCCGCAGGCCAAAACTGACTGATGAGCGAGTGAATTTAGCAGTAGCTGTGTCCAACTAGCATGACGCGTACAGTGGAGCGTTGCGGAATTGTGGATGATTTGTTAAATTTAAGAACGAGAAAAAAGCTGAGAAAGCCACTTGACCATTGATTATCTTTGAGTGTCACTTTTTGCTGGCGTAAGCAGATTTGATTTACTGGAACCTCAAAATAAAAAAAAGAAACTGAAAAGCAAGATTGTCGTGGAGTGCGGGTTTTAGAACAAATAACAAAGCCGGTACAGAGTAAATTCGGGTCAGTGGCACGAGGCCGTGGAAACCTACCTGCACGAGAAAGCTGAGATAAATGGGACTTAACGTAATTCAACCTTGGCATGGAGAACGGGTGAATATACCGGAGTTATAAAACGGTTAGGATGTGTTTTTATAATGTACGGTGTCCACACCACACGCATACGCACGTGTGGTGTCGGAACACTACAGATCAGTTTCGGGGGAGGGGGCACGTGCAGCGGGTCAAGATACAAGGGTGTGGAGGAGGGGAGGGAGGAGGAACAGAAGGCCCTAGTACGGTTTGTGAGGGTTCAATACACTTAGGCAATAAATTTTCCTCAGGTCGGTCCAGAAGATTAGCGGTAAAGGCAGGCGCGGTAGGACAGCAATGCTGGTTGTGATTGTGCTTGATTGGGGATGCTTAGTACTGTCAATCAGCATCATCATCCGTAGCAGTAACATCCCCAGTTTGACAACTGCTCAGACTGTTTGCATTCCTTCTTTGGAATAACGCGTGAGCAAGTAGATGGCGATCACGGCAAACACAAACTGGTGGACGGAAGCGGGAGCGGGGGAGGATGAGAATAGAAAAGTTATTGGCCGCGTTAACGGGAGGCACAGAGCCACACGCACACAGTATGACGGATGAATACAAGTAATTGTAAACATGTGATCATTGTGGACTGAGATTGGTAGTTTGAAATGCACACATACACACACACGACAAGGTTAAGAGAATGCAGTTTTCATATCCCCATCTGTAAAAATTGTCAAGGTATTTAATATCATTTCATCTGGAAACCAAAACAAGATCAATTTTCGACACGGAAGTAGCATTGGTTGAAAAAACCGAACAGAGAGATGAGTTAAAAGAGATACCGTCATCAAAGGCCTGGATTTTCTAATGCGCATTATGGTTCACAAGGGCTCATATTACAACTTGCTTTCAGATGGGAGAGCCACTGGCTTTTCTTTTATCACACTAACCAATGTATTTGGTTGAATAATTGACCCCCAAAAGGCAGTGTGACCTGGATCCTGAATGAACACTCGACCGAAGCCACCTAAACAATTGAATATGTTGTCGTTGGCCCAATTCAGACTTTTGGTTGGTTTTCAGTTCTCATAAAGCCCTAATTTCTTCTAGAATGGTCGAGGCTTTGTTGTTTTCCACTTAACGCTCTAGAGAAAAATGTCTACCTCATGACTGGTTGGATAACTTCTGCCTCCTATTGCGTAGGAAAATCCAAAAAAAGTGGGAGCAGAGTGAGACTTGGTGGTAGCAGCAAATTCAAACGAATTGATTGGTCGCGGATGAGTAATTCACCCAATGCAGCGGAAAACCCCTTATTTCAAGCTTATCGATGACTAATGTACTTATTGGCCCCAGAAAATTCTAGGGTTGCACACGGACAGATTTGACATACCTGCAAACAGGAATGCTGTATCTGTTTGATCGATTGGTCACATCGACTACCCGACACATTATCCCTGGGCCCAAATCCTTTGTATTCGCCAAAATGAGTATAAGTCAAGGAAAACCTATTACTCTACTCTACTCTGTGCCAAATAAACTCCTTTCAAAGTGTGACTGTTATTCTAACCAAAATGGCAAGAAAATCTCCTGCGTTCTCGAGGGAGCCCTGGATCCATTGCTCATGTAATATTATAGCAGAATAATTTAATAGGCAACACATCTTTATAGCTTGTTTGATTTACCGGGACATAGGGTTTTGGGTGCCGATAGACGTTCTTTAAAAGAAGTAATCGCTCTACACCGCCTGTGATGGCTTAGTTACGCACAGCGTATGCCTCTCCATTGTCTACCTTTCGGTGAACTCCTTGTGCAGGTATTGGAGAAGGCTTGAAGAAGTGCCGCGGCGATCAAGCCATGAATGGTAAAGATGCATAAAGAAGCGCTAGCTTCAGCTTTTGGCTTCGATTGGTGCAACACGCCTTCCAGGTTTTGGCCTAAGGGATGGGGACTGTGAGGCGATTTCATTCTTGTTATCTACCGTTATCTATTATAACTGTTTAACGTCCATTTCATTGTGTTCTGTATCCCAATCTACCGGGTAACCGTTGGATAGACAGCTATTTCAGAGC
This sequence comes from Echinostoma caproni, assembly GCA_900618425.1. Lineage (NCBI taxonomy): Eukaryota > Metazoa > Platyhelminthes > Trematoda > Plagiorchiida > Echinostomatidae > Echinostoma > Echinostoma caproni. The sequence continues at coordinate 10,505 of UZAN01051438.1, read as the reverse complement.
AAGTCCAATGAAGAATCAATGCTATGATTCGATGTCTTTTTAAGTGGGTTAGATGCTACTAACAGCAACAAACGTGATCTGATGGTCTTGGTAGAATATTTGGTAATAAGTAGTATGTGAATATATATATATATACCCCGAGATCATGGTCACCGATGGTTAAAGATACTGAGTGATATGTCTGGATGTTGCAAACAGTGGCGCTCATGCATCTACTCGTTATTCTTGTGACTTTAGTCTATATGAATTCAATTTCTTTCGCTTGAATTTGCTGTCAATATTCCAATCTTCATTCATATTTGATAATAAGTAGTGTGTGAATGACTGGACAAAATTTCCCTGGAAGCAAACAAGGTTATTGTAACGAAAATACATTTCCTGGGCACAAGTATATGAATGAACTGACAAAAGATGACCTGACGAGCGGCAAGAGACGCGAAACCGGTCGTGTGCTTCCAGGGAAATTTTGTCCAGTCATTCACATACTACTTATTATATATATATAATATTTTAACTTTGGGATTTAGCAAGGTATTTCATCAACATAGGAAGACTTTTATGGGTAGAATTGATGTCGGCCATCAATTTCGTGATCTCTCATGTAGCGGTAAACGCACATTTGTATGATCATGTCAACAGAAGAAACATGGGAGTTGAAATGAATCATTTGAACAAGGCGGTGAGCCTCGTCATTTGACCCAGTTCACTTACATGTGAAATTTTGTCATCTAACCGGTCGTCCACTGGAACAAGTAGTCGACCTCCATAGATTACGCTGGTTGCCACTGTGAGCGATGTTTATCGTGACACGCAGTGGATGAAAAAAGGTCACAGACGGTCAAACTAAGACCTGGTATGAGGCTATAAAAACCCTAACCAGAGCACGGAGCCACATAGGTCTCGTTAGGATCCCCAGGTAGGGACTCCGAGATCATGTCGACCGGTGGTTAGAAACACAATGATGTGGTTGAGTGTTGCAAACAGTGGCACTCGTGTATCTACTCATCATTCTACTTTATGAATTCTCTATAGTCTCTTGGACTCTGCTCTCAATATTCCAATCTTCATTCTGCTATTTTGTCCACATAGGCAGCCAAAAGACAGCACGGTTACAGGTTGTGAAAACTTAACTGCATTTTTCGTAATCCTCTCGGGTTTCGTATACATGATGAAAAAAGTATTCAACTTGAAGTCAAGAAGTATCACTTGATTGTACGCTCTCGGTTCGTGGGAAAACTATCTCGTTTGAGCTGGATTCATTAGAATACATTTTCATGTGCAGTTTGACTGTAGTGTATTTTCCACATTAGAGATACATTCAAAGAGGAGAACTGATCTTTCAGAATTCGGACGANTGTTAGCCGAGACAATCATCCAATCGGAAGTTGGAAATTCACACACACACAGACACACACACAATGAGGACTCAAAATTTCATTGTACACACATACTGTCTACTTAACAGTTGTTTGCAAGATACAAAATTACTTCTGACCGGACATTGCAAGCCGCGTTCAGAGACTATTGGTTAATCAACTTCTGATAGACCCGAAACTTGTGAAACGAAATTCGAGTGGAACGCATTGATTTCAATTGGGTGATTAGTTGTGATGGCTTTTGCGTGTATATATGCATGGGTTCATGTGATGCGTTGGGATGAATATGGTATCATATTATGTTTTATTGAGGAACTCACGGTTAACAGTAGCAAGCCAATCAGCGCGTAGAGAACGATCTCGTAGTAGCCGTTGATCAGATCCCAGAGGAACTCAAAACAACCCTGCGTAATGCGAAAACAAAAACACCCAGTGGAGTACGAAAGTCATTGCACTGGATTGATGACAAATAACAAGGAAGGTTGTACGTGTGTTGAAATAGTATGATTAATTATTCAGGTATCCACTACGGAATACCATCGGGTAAAGCAGAGCTGAATGCTACCAGGCTCGTCCCCGGGTTGTGGATAGGGGGATACCTTCACCGAAGGTTAGCTGTGAATAAGTTGTAGTATACCGCAACAAATAAACAGTCGCGAAAAAACAACGGCGGCATTATCAGGATGTGGTGGGTTTCAGGCTGGTCACCTGGCTCCTGTCTAAAAGCCACATAAGCCCAATGACGGTGTCGTGACAAAGGTCCATGTGACTGGCCTTTTGAAACTACGATCATTGACCCCCTCACTTCCGAGGTGAGGGTTTACTTCCTGCTGCCTTGCAGTTCGCACTTGATTATGCAAAGGCTAGAGGTGCGCCCTCAAAATAAAAACGCCGAATGACGTTGGGGACGTTTCTCATACCGAACTCCCAAGTACCTTCATGATTATTTCATGGAACCGGCTTATCCTTTCCAAGGAGCCAGCCGTAATAAAATAAAAAAGTATCCACTACGGAATTCCCGTAAGTTATGCGGCTGTGCACTGCTCGCAATGCCTAACACGGGTGAAACGGCTGTTTTCAGTGACGAGTGGCATGTTGAATACACCATGAATAACAGAACAAATATTTGAAAAACTATATAATAACCCCAGAATATCGGAAGGGGGATTCTGAAGAAAAATTCTCGTCTTTGAGGATTAGACGGAGAGTTTTAGGTAATTGCGGTCGTCCAATGGAACAAGTGTTCGACCTCCATAGACTACGGTGGTTGACACGTGCGTTACACATATCCCCAAATGGGTTACCGCGGCGCGATAGGTAGTAGGTAGGTAGCGGTTGAAAAAGGTTGAGGGCGGTTAAAATAAGGCAATGAAAACCCTAACTAGGACACTGAGTCAGATGGGTTCCGTGAGGCTCCCTGGATCANGATGCTGAGTGATATGGCTGTGTCGCAAACAGTGGTGCTCGTGCTGCCCTACTCGGTATTCTAACCACCTTAGTCTAAATGAATTCTCCATCTTTTCTTTGACTCTGCTTTTAACATTACAATCTTCATTCTGCTCTTTTATCCAAATGGGCAACCAAAAGACAGCAAACAAAACCGGCGCATGAACATGGTTAATGGTTGTTTAAACTGAAACTGACAACAGTGCACAAATAAAGAATGCGTACATCCAGTCCCGATTTATTTTGACGGACGAAGTGACAGTCGAACGAACAACTGGCCGATTGCAGTTGCCACCTTCTGAACGAGAGCGCTTCTCTCCTCAAGGTGATGCAAGTGCCGGTCAAGGTTAAAATTGGGCCAATTATGTTTTTCCACCTTAGTCGCGTCGATTTCAAAACAGAGATGTCACACTAATCACCATAGATTCACCTGCGCTAAATTCATCGATGGCCCCACCTCATCGCCATTAGGAGTCATTACTTCAAAAAGAAATATTTTCAGCGTGCAAAGAACAAGTTGAAACAAGAATATTTCACTTTTGCGGGATAAATTTTACGTGAAACACCACACCAAACCATAGTGGTGCACTCACATCACTTTTATAGCTGTTCTGATTTGTGGGCGCTCGCCAACATTCCCGATCGTTCACAACTTTACAACAAGAAGCCGGGATCATGTCTGAAACAGAAAGACAGTAAGGAGAGTGTACCAATAAGCAACAATGTGAACAGCTCCGATCGCCAATCCATATGCAAACTTCCATTCTGAGACAATGTCAAAATATTATATATACATATATATATATATATATATATTCAAAAAATTAAAATACCAGGAGATAAGTAAAGATTGTGGTTATATTGGACAAAAGTTTATCATAGAAGACGATGTCAAGGTCGTTCGTTCTGTTCATTCATTCATTTTTTTGTTGGTGAATTCAGTTGTTGAAACTGTACTGTTGCGAAATCGAGCATTTTTGGACACAAAGACATTTGATGTGATATATGCGAGTCGCATTGCACTGATGAATGAAACAATGAACTTTCCGGGTGGGTGTATCGCAAGCATGCTATTGCACCCAAGTCAACAGTTAATGCAGGAACGAAGTGAGATGGAAGTGTTCCAAGTGGTGCACACTCTGACTGCAAAATACTGATGCTGGCATTCTTGTCGGCAATTTGGAATCAGTAACTTGAAACGATGTTCTCTGAGGCGTATGTTTGGCGGCAACGTGAGCGGCGGCCGATAAGAATGCTTTTGGAGAACACACCAACAAAAACAGGCATGGTTTAAGTTTTGCAGTATTTGATACGCCAAAATCAAGTCTCCTGGAATCTGGCTGTTCGTAATATCTCCTCGTAGGTAAGACAGATCAATTCATTGACCATCTTGATAGCAATTCGTTGTGGACGCTGCAGCATCTTATGATTACGTTTTAATCAAGGCCTTCAAGCTTAGATGGCGTACCCTGTGTACAGTCGAATGTACATGGAAACAATACCGATTTAATTTAACCAAAGACTCGTCTAAGTAAGCCGGGCATTTTTCACAACAGCGGACGAGGCTCTGGCGCAATTGATCGGGCTGCTCAAGTTTTCATGAAACATTATACTTAAGTCCTTCTGACTTGAGGTATGTGGCAGTTGTTGATTTCCGAGGGAATGAGAGAATCTTATGGCTCAGGGATAGAACTGTGCATTCGGAAACATTGTATCCATTGTATCCGTAGACCATTGATGAACGTCGTTAAGTGTTGCCTGAAGTGATTGTGAGCCCTCGGAATCTGTTACTGTATTCCAATTTTTATCGTTGTCTGCAAACAGTATTGTTTTTGGCCCTAACACATTTGGTTGATAATTTATGAATGCGAAGAAAAGTCGGGGACACAATACAGACCCTTGTGGAACACCGTGGCTAACGATGATAGAATCGGGATAGGGAATCAGAAACAGGAACTAATGTGGTTCACTGTGAGAGGAATGCTCTGATTCAATTTAACACGTAACCTCGAATACCGCAATTGTTGAGCTTCTGTAACAAAATATGAATGGTTCACCCGATCAAATGCTCTCGATATGTTCAGGTAAATCACATCCATCGCATCCTTTTCATCAACTGTATTAGCCCACTCATCTCAAACAAGAATCAAGTTGGTAGAGCAGGATCACTGTTGCCTGAACCCATGTTGAGCTGTCGAAAGAATGTTCTAACTTTCTAAGTGTTCCATCAGGGAATCTGCTCCAACTGACTCTATGACTTTCAATAACACTGGTGGTAGGGTTATAAACACGTCACATCAGTTTCACGACCACTGTAATTCGGATTGTGGTAAATTTACAGGTTGTGTGTGCTGTATGGTTTCCCTGGAATTCAGACTAAATTACAAATCGGTGAAACAAATGCGATTACATTTCTCAGTGGAAAAAATATTTTCATGCGACTGTTAATGAGGGCGTAAAGGAACAGACTACGAAAAACAGTAATGTTATTAGGAATCGATTGAATGATGCTGGTTCGTATCCTCACAAAATCGGAAATAGGAAACGGATTGTGGCTTCCCTCGTCTGTTTCAGTTTTTCTCAGAATGATCGATTCATGAGTAAGGAGTATTTGTGTTTTGGTACTAGAGGTGATAAGTTAATCGTATCTGCAAAACAGGAGAACAGAATAACCAAAGCTAAACACAGATACGGAAATTTTAAAATGTGGTAAACAATCATTAATACAACCCACAAATTCGTTTTTATTGCCAAAATTTAGAGATGCTGTTTTATGGATTGATTGATGGAAGATTGTCAAATTGTGTGTGTGTTGCGACTTTGCGTTGATTCGAAAACGGAAGAGTGAGAAACATTAATTTAGGTATTGCTCAACTTTAGGGGTGTTTAAAGGAGTATGGTTTTCCTGTCTTATCGTTTCTACCAGATGTCACCAGGCTCCAAAAATTAAAGACAGAAGTGCCGAAACGGCGCGGAGTTAGCGAGAACTATTCATTGAGAATCACAAGGACACCTAGTTGTTTACCGGGCATGATAGAATGTTTTGGTAACCGCTGTTGTCCACTGAAACAAGTGATTGACCTCCATAGATTACGTTGTTTGGGACGTGTATTACGCATGTCGCCACGGCGCGCGATGTTTATCGATGCTGGTGGTAGTTGGATAAAAGCCAAGGGTAATCAAAATAAGACCTGGCACGAGGGTATGAAAACCCTAAGCAAGTGATGATCATATAGGCTGCGGTAAGGTCCCTGGATGGAGACCTCGGGATCACTGTAGGCGAATGGTTGAAAACACTGAGCGACATCGGCGAGTGTCGTAAACAGTGGCGCTAGTACACCGTCCCAAATTATTTGCAACAATAAGGCACTGAGTTGCGCCATTTGCTCTTCTCTTCTACTTTCAACTTTCGGATCTTTCTCCTACCCGTTCATGCAAATGAGCAGCCAGAAGACAGCAAGCAATACCGGCGCAAGAAACGGTATGGTTAATGGTTGTAGAAACTGAAACTGAAAACTGATAGCATGTCAGAGTTATTAATTTCTATCCAGTCTTGTTTTTTGAGAAAGAATGGACTTGTGCATACACCGACTCGATTCCGCCATGAGAATAAGTGATTATGGTAACGCTCGAATGAAATCTGGCATACAAACATGCCCTTATCTCTTTATACGTGAAAACCAAGCTTGTTTGCAGAGTACTGTTTTTTCAATGACTAGATGAGAAATTTACCGACAATCAACGTTTCAAAAAGTCGGAGAGCAAATACGTCTTTATCCGGTTGTGTGGACTTACAGTTCTGATTTTTGAACGATCGGTTCTCGTGATAGTCCTCGTAATTGTAGGACCCGCAACACCGATGCTGTTGGAAACGCGTGGAAGTGGAAGAAATCGAAACAACAATTAAACGATGCAAATGCTCATTTACGAACCACAGTTTAAGATCCTATATCCACCCGATTTGTTGAGTGGTGGTTGACTGTGATAACTGCGGCCCTTGACTGATCGATTATTTTATGAAAAATGACCGCAATACTTTTTCAAAATTGGAAACACCTTTTAATTGAATCAAGAAATGGAACGCTTTATTCCTGATACTTGAATTAGGTCAAACAATCCAAGAATTTTCAGATCACACTGATCACACTAATTTCATAGTCCAGCAATTGGGGAAAAATCTGTCAGTATTCAACAATCCTTCAACAATCGTGTTCCTGTGATTCACAACGGCCGACAGACCCAAGTTGCTTATTTACACTGAGAAACCCCTTCGATGAGTTTAGTCTTCAAAAGCTTCCCACAACAAAATCAGTAACTTAAATCAACTGAGATAGAAAGCTGAAAACAAAATGTTTCAATGTTGTTTCCCAACCTCAGACTGTTCCTAGCCCGAAATTTATCAGGCGTAAAGAGGAGTCACAGATCTCTGAAGACAACACCTGAACAAATATGAATTGGCAATTTGGCTCAACCCTGGCATGAGATGGCTGGCACAGTGGTAACACATGCGCCTTCCATACGACGGGTCCGGAGTTTAAATCCCGGAAGGGATGTCCAACTCTGAAGTGAAACGTGTGTGGTTGACTGGAAAAAGGGCAATAAGGAGGAATTTTTGAACACGGTTGACCAGCTTCAGTGGGAAATTACATCCACCAAAAGCCATTCTTTATTGCCAAAGGTAAACGTTAACCACCAGTCACATTTTCGGAAGCTCAACACAACTGCCGCATATTTGCAGAACAAAACTTATTTTGGTGGATTCCACACAAATCTGCCATCCCCTACTACCGAGTTCGGAATGGTTTCTCCCGTAGTAAGTCAGAAGCGAATTTTTCTCCAAGATTAGTGATGCGTTTTTATAAAAAGTGTTTATAAAGAAAATTATACTTTAAAGCCCGAAAAGCTTATCGTCTAAGTGGTGGTATATATGTGTATATATATATATATATATATATATATATATTTNAAGTAACTGAATGAACAGACGGAATAAGTGTGGTAATTGTAGTGTTAGTAGTGCGCACTGAACACGAGATAAGAATCACGAAGTACGAATCACGGATTAGAAATCACGGACCCTACGTAAGCACTGGATCACACTAGTACTTGCACAACAATATCCCACGTAACCGAGACGCGAGGAAAAAGCCACAGGAATAGTAGTCCATTCATTGAAAGAAATCTGGGAGGTTAAATATGTACAAAACAAGTTCATTGATCGTCCAAGCCTCTGCCAATCGCGTGCTAGAATTTCTGGCATTGTTCAGCTTCTGTCTGGGCCGCACGGTTTCTGATTTGTTGGTACAGTCGACCTATGGTCTGTAGTCCAAAAGCTGTGACACGTAATTATTTTGCTGACGTCACCTAGGAAGCTGGATTGATCACAGTTGTCCGAAAGCTGTAACGTGTCGCTCCGTGGTATGTGTCATGCCGTACGCTAGGACCACTACAATAAGCCAACCAGGTATTTGAATCATCAATGATGTCAAGTTCGGATTATAAAGGTGACAGGTGAGAGTGTTAGCACATTGTAGCAGAATTACCTGGTGCAGCATGGTTCTATGTAACAACTGGTGTAATAATTCCAGAAGGCGGTACCTGGTGGAAGACAGCTGTTTATGTCGCGAATTATGGTCAGGGTATAGGTAAATTGTCATTCATACAACAAAATATCTCATTTGGAACGAGTATTCGGAATTTCCTCACGCACACGGGATAGTTGGTAGAACGGTCCACTATTAGACGCGCATTCTTATATTTACCGTACTGCACATCAACAATTTGCTTCAAAGGGTCTTATTCATTTTTAGCCGTTGGAAGAAACCGCCAATCGCATCTTTTTGCGAACTACTCACAAGTGGGTAGTAGCTCCGAACACTGGTATCAAGCTCAGTGTTCTTTTTGACTAGCGAGAGAAACACAGATTGAGTGTTGGAACGTGCGAACCACAACGTCATTCGTCAATTGACAAGCCAAGAGGAAGAAATGCTAAATCAATAACCGCCCAGGTAATGAATGCACTTCCACACTTCTGATTACTCTATCAAATATGCCTCGGTGCCAAATTTCGTGTTTTTTTTTGTCAAAAAAATCCTCCCCACTGTTAAAAGTGTAGGGAAATTTCGGTTAACAGACCGAGTTTGTTGCACTTTTGACGGAATAGTCCCATCAAAGAAGAACAGTGGGGGGGGGGTGTTCAAACAGTTAAGGGACTAAAATTAGACTCAGCGCTCGGTAGGGGTGGACTCGATTCTGGAGGGAACAATCCCGCACATACACACACACACACACAAACGTGGGCGTGTGAACTGGCCGTATGCGGACGTTCCGTTGAATTCCGATCTATGCGCTAGTACCGCGAATCATTTATCACTGTCAGACAAACCGGTTAAGTGAGCTAATAAGCGGCCCACGTCGAACATGCCAATTATCGTGAGGAACTACACTACACACAGAAACGTCTTATTTTATTGCGTAGCTGAACGGTAGCCGAATGCGCAAATCTATGGGGAGAAGGTGATGTTTCTTTCAGTCCTTTGGAAAATGGTAACTTATGTAGCACAATGAAGCTTTTCGTGAGCAAAACAACGGGATTTCGAAAGCACTGTACAACTGTATCAGCGGTATCAGATACAATCGACAGTGTGTGTATGTGTGTGGCATGCTCGCAATTTACTCATTGCGTGCACGGTCCAATCCTCAGTGTGGCAGATGCACTGCACACAAGGCTTTTTGGTCAATATGATCATCGTTTTGCATGCGAAGAATTAGAATTTTTTGATTAATTGATTAAGACTGACCATCCTTCAGACTTCACCTTCACGCACATTCTTCAGCTCTTTTAGTCAACCATACACTCGAATGCTTTATAGACTCCAGTTTCGCTCTTGCTAGACCTCAACAGCATATCCACCGTCCCATCCGGGATTTGAACTCCGGACCCATCGCATGGAAGGCGTGTGTGTTACCATTGAGCCAACCAGCTCACAACACTACCCACAAGTAACTGTGTGTTAAATGTGAATTCTATTCTTGTTTGCTTGTCCAAAGATTTGCTATGATCGATTGGGCACCGTACTCTGAAAAATGTGTCCTATTCGGTGGAAGATAGTAGTGTTCTGGACTAACCGGATTAGTCGCCAAACAAAACTTTCCTAGCACAACTGACTAGATGAATGACGACTGGTTCCTTCTTTTGTTCAAATCAAATACCTACAGTGTGCGCCAAAGTTTCATTCTGGTACGCAATGATAATCGTAAGAAAGTTGCCTAATGAACCATGCAAAAAAGGCAAACAGGCAGGTAAAAGAAGTTGAGTGCGTAGCCAATTCCAGTACGCTTTGTCCATCTTTTCGATTTTGCACACATTCCTCGATAGATGTTTTTTTTTAGTTTTCACACATCTGACACCAGACTATGTGCCAAACAAATCATGGTACAATTATCTTTATGACAAAGAAAGACGTTCCACGATTTGCATGTGGGCTGAATACTCCTTGGTTGCTCAGGTCAAGACAGGTGAATGTTATTGAGGAATCCACAACCGGAGCATTAAGCTAGCCAACAACTGACCCGCAAGGCAGCGGAGCGGTGTGTGAAAAACCAATCCATTGGGGACTGGTGTCCAGTTCATCGAATCATACACCCTTTGGACGGGAGCAAACGTCCAAGGTGCCCAATACA